>AWOL01S0067609.1:4288-20679 GCA_000715115.1 Nicotiana otophora
AGGAGAATAAGAAGAAAGTAAATTAAGCATTATGAGTAAGATATAATAAATGGATGATAACGGTAAATCAAAATATGACAGGACTACAAATTCTATAATCAAGTGAAGGAAAAAACAAGAAGTTACATGCCTTGAGACAAAAAAAGAGTATAAGCCATAAAGTCATGTCCTCATTTCGAGAAATGATTGGTGACTCATACGTGATTATCAAAAGGAAAAGTTAGACCCCCCGGAGTAATAGAAATTAGTATGGGATAGTGAATAAGATAAACTGAATATGAATTCGAAATCAAAGGATTTGATAATAGTTGACATCGTGAGAATTTCAGAGATCGCGTTCCGGGCGATAATTGAATGGACAATAGAAGAATAACTTTTAAAGGTCATTCAGGAAGACGTTTCCCTAAAACAAGCGTTGTGAGTAGAGTTAAGCTTAAGGGACCAAGTGTGCCAGTTACACTAGGTGTCACCTTTGTGTGTAAGAATTTAAATTATCCCTGGTACAGAAGGGTTACCGCAAGGCAAGTAAGAGTCCGTGAAGATGTGAAAAGACGCCAAATATGAAGAGGTGAAATATTTATAGGTAAATCTTCATAGCAATAAATGTTAGTACTCCCCTAAAGGGGGAAAAATGGTGTGATATGGTATTAAGTCGGAGTTATGTGATTAAGGTAACTATGGAATAGTAAAGGAAAAATATGGTAGAAAGGCGAAAGGAATGAGATTGCATTTATTCAGATCCTACGGATATGATACGACTCCGGAACATTATGTAATCATAACGACGGGGAGAGGCAGAAAGGGTTCCATCACTAGATGTTATTGATAAATAAGTGCAAATGAACACTGGATACATAAGGAGCCAGTGTGCGGGGTAAGTTAAGATAAAGGATATAACCCATGAGAGATTACGCAGAATATAGATATAATAATAGACTAACGTGTATTTAGTAGTTGATTCAGGAAGAGCCTAGCCATGGCTAAACAAGAGGGTACCGACAAATCAACAGGTTGTGCAAGATAAACATAGCAAAACCCAACATAGGGAATTCAGTCTTGCAATGAAGACATCGTAATCCTTGAGAAATATTCAGATAGGAGTTGGGGTGGTTAAAGGTACCGTATAAGTATTACGAAAATAAAAAAAAATGGTGCCACAAAGAAGGCAGTCAAAAATTTCAGTTCAGAATCAACCTTACGAGCACAAGGATGCAGAGGTAAGTAATTAAGGATAATTATAGACGAGTAAGAATGTCAAAAATTCTTTCGAGTATACGATATAATAATCTTGCAGCTTTACAGAAGTCAAAGGGTCTCTCTTAAGTACTACAAAGAAAGACTAGCTGAGGGAATAAGGAAGAAGGCTTCAACTTAAGCATAGTGACATAAGGAAGAAATTATCTTGTAACAACAGTCTCACAACAACATTGTATGCAATACATAAGAAAGTGGCACCTATCGTGGCTAATGAACGAAAAAAAAATAAATCAAAAGATGATATTTGAGATCATATGAGTTACAGGAAATTTCAGTATTTGTGGGCAATGAGATAAGCCATGTATTCATGCAACAAGTGGAAGAACGACCATGCAAAGTAATTGCTTATGTTTAAAGACAACTAAGAAAGCACGAGAAGAATTATCCGACCCACGATTTAGAGTTTGCCGCGGTGATTCATACACTAAAGATGTGGAGGCACTATTTGTATGGCATTCATGTTGATATCTATACGGATCATAAGCGCCTTCAATATATCTTCAATCAAAAGTAATTGAATTTAAGCCAAAGAAGATGGTTGTAGCTACTGAAAGACTATGACGTTGATATTTTATACCATTCGAGGAAGGCAAATGTAATAGCCGACACCCTCAGCCGTAGATCTATGGTTAGCCTGTCATATTTATAGCTAGATAAGAGTGGGATAGCCCATGAGATTCATCAGCTAGCTAGTCTTGGAGTTCGATTACTTGACTCAGGTGATACCGGAGTTACTATTCAGGATACGGCAACATCCTCTTTAGTAACTGAAGTGAAGGAACGCCAGTATGAGGATCCTGTGCTAGCTCATTATAGAGATATATCCCCCTCAAAAGGAGAATACACTATTTGAGATTACAAGAGATGGAGTCCTCAGATATCGAGGTCGATTATGTGTTCTAATGTGGCAGGGTTGCGCCAGCAGGTTATGGGAGAAGCTCACTATTCTCGTTATTCTATTTATCCAGGAGCAATGAAGATGTATCATGATATCAGGGGAATATACTGGTGGGACCAAATAAAGAAGGATATAGTAGAGTTTGTTGCTCAGTGCCCAAATTGTCAGCAGGTTAAGATTGAGCATCAGAAACCCTGTGAATTATTACAGGCTATAGAGATTCCGACTTGGAAATGAGAAGTTATTAATATGGATTTCATCATAGGCTTACCTCGTACCCAACGTAAGTTTGATGCTATATGGGTTATTATCAATAGACTTATAAAAGCAGCCCATTTTCTGTATGTCAGGACTAATTACTCAGCAGAGGATTATGCAAGGCTTTACATTAGGGAGATAGTACGACTTCATGGTGTTCCTATATCTATTATCTCAGATAGAGGTGCTCTGTTTACAGTTAATTTCTGGAGGTCCTTCCAAAAAGAATTGGGGACTCAGGTAAGTCTTAATATAACATTTCATCCCCAGACAGACAGTCAGGCTGAACGTACTATTCAGACACTGGAGGATATGCTACGCGCTTGTGTGATGGACTTCAGGGGTAGCTGGGATGATCATCTTCCACTTATTGAGTTTGCATATAATAATAGTTATCATTTCAGCATTCAGATGGCTCCATACGAAGCTCTTTACAGATGGAAGTGTAGGTCACCTATCGGATGGTTCGAGGTTGGGGAAACTAAGTTAGTAGGACCAGAGTTGGTATAACAGGCAGTTGAGAATATTAAGCTTATACGGGAAAAACTATTAGCTGCTCAGAGTCGTCAGAAGTCCTATGCAGATAATCGATGACGAGACTTGGAGTTTTAGGTAGATGACTGGGTATTCCTAAAGGTATCACCGATGAAAGGTGTTATGAGATTCGGTAAGAAAGGAAAGCTTAGCCCTCGGTACATTGGACCTTATAAGATTATATGCAGAGTAGGCCAAGTAGCATATGAGTTAGACTTGCCTTACAAATTAGAGTATGTACATCCAGTATTTCATGTGTCTATGCTCCGTAGGTGTATTGGATATCCCTCTAAAGTCATTCCAGTTGACGATTTTCAGGTTACAGAGCAACTATCATATGAGGAAGCTCCCATTGCTATACTAGATAGATAAGTTCGGAGATTAAGAACTAAGGATGTAGCTTCAGTTAAAGTACTTTGGATTAATAATAATATGGAGGAGATGACTTGGGAAGTTGGAGAAGAAATAAAGACTAGGTATCCTCACTTGTTTCCATTTCCGGAGGAGGATCATACAGAGACATCACAGCCTTTAGGTACGTATATGGTACTTGATTCTTATGTTAGTTATTATTATTGGTTGTGTGAGGCCATTGGTGTTATTGATGATTGTGGTCCTGTGTGGCTCTGTATTGTTGGGTTTGTTGTGTTACAAGTTGGTAGTAGTACCGTTAAAGAGGAGACTCTCCCAAAATTTCTATAGATTTATGGGAGTTTAACATTCGAGGACGAATGTTTCTAAGGGGGGAAGATTATTACATCATGTGCGTCCCAAGGTGATGTAATGAATATGAGACTTGTTAATTATGATTTAAATGATTTAAAATTCATAATATGTCTATATATGATGTTTGGATAGAAAATATGAAGTTTGGGAAAAATCGAATTAAAGTTGCGGAAAATCCGACAAAGGATTTGCCTTGTAACAGAGCTTTTTGAGAAATATATTTCATGTGCTATATTAGGTCTTTTTGGGATATATTATATACTACATTGAAGGTCTTGGAATGTAGTTTCCAACGCTCTTAACCGTTCATTCATATGATACCCGGATAAAACGTTATAAGCGTTGGAAAAAGGACCAATGCGAGAGTGCCAAGTAGCACCTTTTGACTTTTCAAACAAAATGGATATTTATATCCTTATCTCATTTATTTCTTCAATTTTACAGAACACACAACTAAATAAGACCCCCAACTTTACTCTTAAGCTCTCTTCAAGAGCTTCAAACAAGATTATCATCCCGGACATGGAATCAAGAAGCGATAACATTAAAACGATCCCTATGACGTAAGTATCGCTATATCGCCTCTCTTTTTCTTTGTAGTTTGAGTTTTGAAAGGTACTTCATAGTTAAGAAAATGTGTACTTTCTGTATTTAAGTGTTTTAATATCAAGGAAGGTTGATAAATTCGTTTTCTAATAGTTAGAACTCACGGGACGGTGATCGGAAGCCGTGCGTTCGTGTTATTCACTTGTAGCGGACTATTTTGTGGATTATTTTGTGTTGTTGTTGGGCTGCGTGTTTTACTAATGTTTTGTGGAGTTTTTAAGGAGTAAGGTTGTGAAGAAACACCACATAAATGCAGGGTGGTGGGCTGGTCGTTCGTCATAATATTTTCGGGCCGTTTGACTCTACTATGATGGTCGTTTTGTGTATGAAGAGATTAGGGTGTGTTGGGATATTTTGTAGTATATTGTGGTGTATATAAGGTTGAAAAATAATGTATACATGTTGATATTGTTGTGTTTGATGTTATCTTGAATTTGAAGGAAATAAGGATTATAGGGGAGATGCTGCCCGTTTTAATAAAAAATAAGCTTGTCGTTCGTTGTGTGATAGTTGTACCTTTCGTAACTTAATGATATTATTATTATTGTTGTTTTAGATTAAGGTACGAAGAGGCGAGTTCAACTTAGTGATTGGAAATATTGTGATAAGGTATGTTAAGGTTATCCCTTCTTTTCTTTTTGGCATGATCCATATGATGCAAGAAATGAGCAAGTACGCAATTTTCATAAATAATTCTATTCCTAGAAGTACTAGGGTTGCCTATGTTCTTGATTCCCCACATGTCCTATTATCATATCGTATGTTCATGGGTTTTATGATATTCTGAGAGATCTTATAGATTTACTTCCTTATGCATTGCATTCATTTATACATGCATATTGACCCATGACCAGATGACGTTATATACGCTAATATTATATGTATATGGGATATGAAAAAGGTTATGGCATTATATACGCACCACCACCTGATCAGATAGTATATGTTGATAATTTCGCCTATAGTGGCTGAGATGATATAATGGGATGCCCTCAGAGGCTTGATGATGTTATGTACGCATATACTTATGCATGGTATGTCATTTATACGCACTGACATTATAAATATTTTCATGATTCACAGAGCTATTCAGACTTACAGGTTGAGTTCCTTACTCCATGTTTCTTTCATGCCTTACATACTCGGTACCTTATTTGTACTGACGTCTCTTTTACCTGGAGACGCTGCGTTTCATGCCCGCAGGTCCCGATAAACAGGTTGAGAGTTCTCGTAGTAGGCTATCAGCTTAGTAGAAGGTGTTTGTGCACTCTACTTGCTCCGAAATTGCCTATTTGGTCAGTATGATTTGAATATATATTGATTGGTATGACGGGGCCCTATCCCGACCTTTATGACATTTATGTACTCTTAGAGGCTTGTAGACATATGACATGTATATGGATACTTGTATGGCCTTATCGACCTATCTCTTGAGTATACAAATGATTATGTCGGCCTTATAGGCTCGTATGTCACATGTATAAATTTTTATATCATGTTGGGTTGTCCTATGTCTAGTATTTCTTTATGTTTTATTCTAGTTATCTCATGACGACCTTTTCGGTTCATTTACCCATGATAATATGATAAGAATGATACGTTATGTTGGTACTCGGTTGAGTTAGGCATCGGGTGCCCGTCGCGGCCCTACGGTTTGGGTTGTGATACTGATATTTTGCATGAATACCAGAATCCCCCTTCCCCCATCCCACGAAAATACATGCATATCATTACCAATTTGATCCTAAGACCCTTTTGGTTTCTAATCCAAACTTTTCCTTGAAAATGAAGTAGATCAGTCTGTAGTGTGACTTCTGGTATTGCACTAGGATCAATGTAGAGTTTAGTGATTAACTTTTGGGCCTTATGGTCATTTTTCATTTCTTTCCATTACCTCCTGGATCCAATTGGGTTGTGCTACACTTAGGCCTGAGCATTCAGCCACAGGACCAACCAATATGATTTCCTTACCTCTTTTAGAAAAATGCATCAGCTGCAATATTTTTATTTCTCTGTCTATAATGAATTTCATATCCCAATCCCATTAAATTTGTTACCCCCTTTTGTTGTAAGGCTGTAGTGATGCTTTTTTCTCCGAGAAATTTTAGACTGAAATGGTTAGTCTTAATCACAAAGTGGTTGAACTAGAGATAATATCTCCATTTTTCAACCGCGAGTAGTAGAGCTATTAGCTTTTTTCGTATTATGACAAGCCCAGATGTTTTGGGCTCAAAGCTTGGCTCATGTACTCGATGGGCCTATTGTGTTGGGAGAGCACTGCTCCTACTCCAACCACTTGCATCAACTTCGACCGCAAAGGGTATTTTAAAATTGGCAAGGGCCAGCACTGGCGCTTGTGTCATTTCTTGCTTTAAGTTTTCAAAAGCCTTAGTCGCAGCGCCATTCCATAAATACCCGCCTTTTGTAACAATAATGTCAAAGATATATTGATGATTATATAATTTTTAGTAAATCGACGGTATTATCCCATTAATCTAAGAAAACCATGCAACCCTTTAATGCAAACAGGTTTGGGCCAACTGATTATATCGTTTCAATATTTGTGCTCACTCTTTCTCTAGTTATAACATGACCCAAATACTCAATCTTGGTTTGAGCAAAGCTGCACTTAGATTGTTTAGAAAAGAGTTGGTTCTTTTGGAGAAACTTAAATACTAACTGCAGATGTTCTAAGTGTTCTTCCATGGAAGCACTATAGACCAAGATAACATCAAAAAACACAAGTACAAACTTCCTTAGGTATGGGCCGAATATGTTATGCATTAGGGCTTCAAAATGTTGTTGGGGCATTTGTTAGCCCAAATGGCATGACAGTGAATTCCCGTAGCCCATAATGTATTTTGATATCCATTTTATGTTCATGGTATGCCTCCATCCTAATATGATGGTAACCCGATCTTAAATCCAACTTGGAGAAATAATGAGCCCAATTAAGCTCATCAAGAAGGTCTTCAACTACGAGAATTTGGTATTTGTTCTTAATGATAATATTCTTCTTCTTGCGGTAATCCATACATAACTTCCAAGTTGGATCCTTCTTTTTTTTTACCAAAATCACCGAGAAAGCAAAATGGGACGTGCTGGTAGTAACAGTCCTGGCCTTCTACATCTTCTCAATGATTTGCTTAATAGTGTCTTCTTGCTCATAGGAATATCAATAAGGTCTTTGATTTACTGGTTTGGAGCCAGGTATTAACTCAATTGCATGGTCACATGAATGGACGAGGTTAATTGTTGGGCTCTTTAAAGAGCAAAGCAAATCGGCCTAAAAATTCTCAACTTGAGCTAGAATTGTCTCAGAATTTGCCCCTCCTAATTTCAATTGAAAAGTATGGGCCGCCCAGTTGCATCCACCATTGTGCAAAAGCCCAGTGATTATTTTGGAATCATTTTCTTATAAATGTCACACTATATGGTCTTGTGTATAAAACAAGTGGGGCAACTAAGTTAACTCAGTCCATTCCTAAAAGTAAATTACAACCTCCTACTTATATTAATCTAAAGTCAAATTCAAATCCTTCCCCTTGCATTTGCCAATGCACCTTCTGATAAATAGCCTTGTTAAGCATCATCTCTCCATTTGCCACCCTTACCCTCATAGATTTGCTAAGAGGTTCACCTTTAATTGCAAAAGTGCAGTCATTTGAAGGTCTATGAGACTATGGGTCGCCCCACAGTCTACAAGCACTACTATGGGTTCATTCAAGATCAACCCAAAAATTGATTGTAGTGTGGCTTCTATAAGGGCCCTCTAACATGCTTATTCTTGCTTCTTCCTCCACTTCTTGTTTAGTTCTTAAACCTTCTACTATTCAACAATTGTTTCCCTTTCATTCCCTTCCAAAGTGTTAAGGGGTTTGGGTTTACATTTATGACCAGAGAAATATATTTCATGACAATTGTAGCAACCTAATTTCCCTTAGTGTTTCCATGGTAGGGGTTGTTTTCGGCTAGTTTCAAATTGCTACCAGTGGCAATAGGTGGAAGTGTTTTGGTATTTTGGACCACAAATGCTTTTGGGCTTAGTGGAAAGGTAATTCTAGGCACTGTAGTGGAATTTCTGACTGGATGGGGGTTCTTATAAATGGATGCAAGGTTTTTTCATGAAGTTTGGCTACATCAACTGCGTCCATCACTGTTTAAGGGTGTCACGACCCGAAATTCCCACCTTCGGGACCGTGATGGCGCCTAACATTTCACTTGTCATGCAAGCCAACGTTAGAGGAACCATAAGCTAATTTTTTTAATCAATTCAAATAAGTAAAACTAGTTAAGCCGAAAAGAAATTAAAACAAAATACAAATGATATAAAACCAATAATATCTAAGTTTAACCCGGATCTGGAGTCACAAGTTTACGAACTTCTAGAATCTCTACAAAATAGGGTTTGAAATAAATACAACGGTCTTGAATGAAAAGAACAATAAATAGGGTAAATGGAAGGGGACGTCAAGATCTGCGGACGCCAGCAGATCTACCTCGAGTCTCCGAATGCCAATCCGAGCTGATACGCCTCACGGACAGCTGGGACCAATACTAAAATCTGCACAAGAAGTGCACAGTGTAGTATGAGTATAACTAACCCAATGTACTCCGTAAGTGTCGAGCCTAACCTCGACAAGGTAGTGACGAAGCTATGATAGGATTACCATGTAATTAAACCTGTACAGACGAAAATATACGTACAGAATAACATCAAATAAAGAATTAACAAGTACAATTGGGAGGGGACATGCGAAAGGGGTACATGATATGGTAACTACCACACGAAATGATAACAATAATCAGTCAATAAACCTTCAACCAAAAAAATGAATAAAACATAATGAATAAAGCTACACGACATCACCCTTTGTGCATTTACTCTCAGTCTCACCATGGAACAATAATAATGGCACGACATCACCCTTCGTATTTTCACTCTCAATCTCACCATACAATGATAAATACGTCACGACATCACCCTTCGTGCTATTACTCTCAATTTCATCATGAACAATAGATACGGCACGACATCACCCTTCGTGCATTAACTCTCATATATGGCATGACATCACCCTTCGTGCATTAAATCTCAAATATGGCACGACATCACCCTTCGTGTATTAACTCTCGAATACGACACGGTATCACTCTTCGTGCATTAACACTCTCCCTTACCATGTGATAATGAACATATAACAACATGGAGATAGAATAAGCAATATCAAGTCTTATGTCAACAATAGTTCCACAACACCAATCTCTTATTCAGAAATAATATTCAATCATCACAGATAGCCCATAAATACGGAAAGAACAATAAATTTAGTAATTAACTAGTCTAAGCATGGATATTAAGATCAAATAAAGAAAGAAATTACAAGGAACAAGTCCCACCCGCATGCTTTAACCCAACAACAACACATAAGTACTCGTCACCTCACATATACGTTGTACCCCAACATTTGAACAAGTAGCACATAACAAACAAGTCCTAATTCCTCAAGTCAAGGTTAACCACGACACTTACCTCGCTCCCAAAGATCAACTCAAAGCTCAACCATGGCTTTGCCTTTCAAACAAACCTTTGAACCAACCAAATCTAGCAAACTAACAACCAAACGNAACCACGTAATTAAACCTGTACAGATGAAAATATACGTACAGAATAACTTCAAATAAAGAATTAACAAGTACAATTGGGAGGGGACATGCGAAAGGGGTACATGATATGGTAACTACCACACGAAATGATAACAATAATCAGTCAATAAACCTTCAACCAAAAAAATGAATAAAACATAATGAATAAAGCTACACGACATCACCCTTTGTGCATTTACTCTCAGTCTCACCATGGAACAATAATAATGGCACGACATCACCCTTCGTATTTTCACTCTCAATCTCACCATACAATGATAAATACGTCACGACATCACCCTTCGTGCTATTACTCTCAATTTCATCATGAACAATAGATACGGCACGACATCACCCTTCGTGCATTAACTCTCATATATGGCATGACATCACCCTTCGTGCATTAAATCTCAAATATGGCACGACATCACCCTTCGTGCATTAAATCTCAAATATGGCACGACATCACCCTTCGTGTATTAACTCTCGAATACGACACGGTATCACTCTTCGTGCATTAACACTCTCCCTTACCATGTGATAATGAACATATAACAACATGGAGATAGAATAAGCAATATCAAGTCTTATGTCAACAATAGTTCCACAACACCAATCTCTTATTCAGAAATAATATTCAATCATCACAGATAGCCCATAAATACGGAAAGAACAATAAATTTAGTAATTAACTAGTCTAAGCATGGATATTAAGATCAAATAAAGAAAGAAATTACAAGGAACAAGTCCCACCCGCATGCTTTAACCCAACAACAACACATAAGTACTCGTCACCTCACATATACGTTGTACCCCAACATTTGAACAAGTAGCACATAACAAACAAGTCCTAATTCCTCAAGTCAAGGTTAACCACGACACTTACCTCGCTCCCAAAGATCAACTCAAAGCTCAACCATGGCTTTGCCTTTCAAACAAACCTTTGAACCAACCAAATCTAGCAAACTAACAACCAAACGATTCAAAATAAGCCTGAGGAACTACCCACGAATGAAAATGTTCAATTTAGGTCATTATTGAAAAACATCAACAAAAGTCAACTCCCGACCCGCTTGGTCCAAACCCAAAATTCAGACCAAAACCTGATTACCCATTCACTCCCGAGCCCGGTTATGTAATTTATTTCGAAATCCGACATCAATTTGAGGTCTAAATTCTAATTTTACAAAAATTCCTAATTCTTCCCAAACCCCCAATTTCCACCATAAAAATCCTAGATTTTAAGTTGAAATCTTATGAAAAGTAATGGAAAAAGTGAAAGAAAGCAGGTTAGAATCACTTGCCAACAAATTGGCGAAGAAAAGTTCTTGGGAGAATCGCATCTAAGGTTTTCTGGCTTTGAAAATTTGAAGAATGAACAAAATCCCGTTTTTAGGACTATTTTAATCACTAGCGTCAAGTGTGCATCGCGTTCGCGTGAAACCTGACGTGTTCGTGATGAGCAAAGCCTTAATGGCTTACGCGACCGCGAGTTGATCTACGCATTCGTGTAGGCTTAGCCCCCCTAGCCTCTGCGTCTGCGATCCTTGTATCGCGTTCGCGTAGAGCAACAGTCAACTTCCAGCCCCCACCTTTATTTCACTACGCATTCGTGATTGACTGGCCACGTTCGCGAAGAGCAGGCCCCCCAATGCTACGCGTTCGTGACCAAGGTTTCACGTTCGCGTAGAACAAAATCTCCCCCCTGCCCATTTTACCTTTCGCAATCGCGAAGAAGGAAACACCAGAAACCATCAGAAGTGAAAAACCAGCAAACTTTCTAAGTTCAAAAGGTCCGTAGGCTATCCGAAACTCACTCGAGCCCTCGGGGATCCAAACCAAATATGCACATAAGTCCAAACACCTGATACGAACTCGCTCGCATGATTAAAACACCAAAATAAAACCTAGAATTACGAATCAGACACCAAATCAAATGAAGTTTTTAATGAAATTTTAGAATTTCTATTTTAACTACCGGATGTCCGAATCACGTCACACTAACTCCGTTTTTCACTAAATTTGACAAATAAGTCATAAATATAGTAATTGACCTATACCAAGTTTCGAAACCAAAATACGGACCCGATATCAACAAAGTCAAACATTGGTCAAACCTTTAGATTCATTAAGCCTTTAAACTTTAAAATTTTGACAAAAAGCGATAACTTGAGCTAGGGACCTCCGAATTCGATTCTGGGCATACGCCCAGGTCCCAGATCACGATACGGACCCATTGGGACCGTCAAAAGACGTATCTGGGTCCGTTTTTGCAAAATGTTGACCGAAGTCAACTCAAATAGATTTTTAAAGCAAAATTTTATACTTTATCGACTTTTAACATAAAAGCCTTTCGAAAAAACACCTGGATTGCGCATGTAAATCGAGAAAGGCCTAAAGAAGCTATTGGAGGATTTGGAACATAGAATTAAGGTTTAAAATTCTAGATGACCTATCGGGTCATCACATTCTCCACCTCTAAAACAATCATTCATCCTAGAATGGACATAGAAAAGCACCTGGACTGGTGCAAAGGTATGGATATCTACTCCGCATGTACGACTCGGACTCTCAAGTAGCTGCCTCGATGGGCTGACCTCTCTACTGCACTCGAACTGAAAGATAACTCTTAGATCTCAATTGTCGAACCTGCTGGGCTAGAATAGCCATCGGCTCCTCCTCATAAGTCAAATCCTTGTCCAATTGGACTGAGCTGAAGTTTAACACATGGGATAGATCACTGTGATACTTTTGGAGCATAGACACATGGAACATCAGATGGACTGCTGATAAACTAGGTGGCAATACGAGCTTGTACGCCACCTCACCCACTCTCTCAAGAATCTCAAAGGGTACGATGTACCTAGGGCTCAACTTGCCCTTCTTTCCGAACCTTATCACACCCTTCATGGGTGAAACCCGAAGCAATACTCTCTCTCCGACCATGAATGCAATGTCACGAACTATACGGTTGGCATAACTCTTCTGCCTAGACTGAGTTGTGCAAAGTCGATCCTGAATAATCTTGACCTTATCCAAGGCATCATGTACCAAATCTATACCCAACAACCGAGCCTCCCCCGGCTCGAATCATCCTATTGGCGATCGGCACTGCCTCCCGTATAATGCCTCATAGGGAGCCATCTGAATGCTCGACTGGTAGCTGTTATTGTAGGCAAACTCCGTAAGTGGCAAGAACTAATCCCAAGAACCCCCGAAATCTATAACACAAACACGAAGCATATCCTCCAATATCTGAATGGTGCGCTCAGACTGTCCGTCCGTCTGAGGATGAAATATTGTGCTCAACTCAACCTGCATGCCCAACTCATGTTGTACCTCTCTCCAGAAGTGCGAGGTGAACTACGTACCTCGATCAAAAATGATAGACACAACATACCGTGGAGATGGACGATCTCACGGATATAGATCTCAGCCAACTGCTCTGAAGAATAGGTAATTGCCACAAGAATGAAATACGCTAACTTGGTCAGCCTGTCCACAATAATCCATACCGTATCGAACTTCCTCTTAGTCTGTGGGAGTCCAACAATAAAATCCATAGTGATACGCTCCCACTTCCACTCAGGAATCTCTAACTTCTGAAGCAAACCACCAGGTCTCTCATGCTCACACTTTACTTGCTGATAATGTAGACACCGAGCTACATAAGCAACTATGTCCTTCTTTATCACTCTCCACCAATAATGCTGCCACAAGTCCTGATATATCTTGGCGGCACCCGGATAAATAGAATACCGAGAACAGTGGGCCTCCTCAAGAATCAACTCACGAAGCCCATCTACATTAGGCACACAAATACGACCCTGCATCCTCAAAACTCTATCATCTCCAACCGTAACCTGCTTGGCATCATCATGCCGCACTGTGTCCCTAAGGACAAGCAAATGAGGGTCATTATACTGCTGCTCCCTGATGCGCTCAAACAAAGAAGACCGAGCGACTGTACAAGCTAGAACACGACTAGGCTCTTAAACATGCAACCTCATGAACTGATTGGCCAAAGCCTGAACATCTGATGCAAGCAGTCTCTCACCGACTGGAATGTACGCAAGGCTGCCCATACTCGCTGCCTTTCTACTCAAGGCGTCGGCTACTACATTGGCCTTCCCCGGGTGATACAAGATGGTGATATCATAGTTTTTCAATAGCTCCAACCACCTCCTCTGCCTCAAATTGAGATCCTTTTATTTGAACAAATACTGTAGACTCCGATGTTCCATGAAAACCTCGCACGACACGCCGTAAAGGTAATGCCTCCAGATTTTCACCGTATGAACAATGGCTGCTATCTCTAGATCGTGAACAGGGTAATTCCTCTCATGGACCTTCAACTGCCGCGACGCATATGCGATAACCCTGCCATCCTGCATCAATACTGCTCCGAGCCCAACACGAGATGCATCACAATATACCGTATAAGATCTTGAACCTGTGGGCAACACCAACACTGACGTTGTAGTCAAAGCAGTCTTGAGCTTCTAGAAGCTCGCCTCACACTCGTCTGACCATCTGAACGGGGCACCCTTCTGGGTCAATCTCGTCAATAGGGCTGTTATAGACGAAAACCCCTCCACAAACCGACGGTAATAACCTACCAAACCCAAGAAACTCCAGATCTCCATAGCTGAAGTGGGTCTAGGACAGTTCGGAATTGCCTCAATCTTCTTAGGATCCACCTGGATGCCCTCTGTCGATACTACGTGTCCTAAGAAAGCGACCGAGTCCAACCAAAACTCGTACTTTGAAAACTTGGCATACAACTGGCTATCCCTCAAAGTCTGAAGTACAATCCGAAGATGTTGCTCGTGCTCCTCTCGACTGTGGGAGTAGATTAAGATATCATCAATAAACAAAATCACGAAAGAATCCAAATAGGGCTTGAACACCCGTTCATCAAATCCATAAATGCTGATGGGGTATTTGTCAGCCCAAATGACATCATTAGAAACACATAATGCCCATATCGAGTCCGAAAAGCTGTCTTAGGGACATCGGATGCCATAATCCTAAATTGATGGTAGCCAAACCTCAAATCAATCTTCGAAAACACCTTGGCATACTGAAGCTGATCAAATAAGTCATCAATCCTCGGAAATGGATACTTGTTCTTGATGGTGACTTTGTTCAAGTGTCGATAATCAATGCACATCCTCATCGATCCATCCTTCTTCTTCACGAACAACACAAGTGCACCCCAGGGCGAGACACTAGGTCTAATGAAGCCGTTATCCATCAAATTATGCAACTGCTCCTTCAATTCTTTCAACTCTGGCGAGGCCATACGGTATGGCGGAATAGAAATGGGTTGAGTGCCCGTAGCCAAATCAATACAAAAGTCAATATCTCTATCGGGTGGCATCCCTGGTAGATCTGCAAGAAACACCTCTAGAAACTCACGAACAACTGTACTGAATCCATGGAAGGAACCTCCGCACGAGAATCGCGGACATAAGACAAATAAGCTAGACACCCCTTCTCGACCATATGCTGAGCCTTCACATAAGAGATAACCATGCTGGTAGAATGGCCAGGAGTCTCCCTTCACTCTAATCGAGGCAACCCCGACAAGGCTAATATTACCGTCTTGGCGTGACAATCCAATATAGCATGGTAAGGTGATGACCAATCCATACCCAAGATGACATCAAATCTACCATATCGAGAAGTAGGATATCTACGCTAGTGTCAAGACTCCCAATGGTAACCACACACGAACGATAGACACGATCTACAACAATAGAATCACCCATAGGTGTAGACACATACACAGGAGCACCCAAAGAATCACGAGGCACAACCAGATATGAAGCAAAGTAGGATGACACGTAGGAATAAGTAGAGCCCGGATCAAATAGAACAGAAGCATCCCTATGGCAAACTGAAACAACACCAGTGATAACAGCGTCAGATGACTCAGCCTCAGGCCTAACTAGGAAAGCATAACATCGGGGCTGGGTCCCACCACTCTGAACCACGTCTCTAGGACTACCTCTAATTGGTTGGCCTCCAACTCTAACGGCCTGACCTCCACCTCTAACAACCTGACCTCCACCTCTGGCTACCTGCCCACTGCCTCTAGCTGGCTGAGCAGGCGGTGAAGTAATAGGTGCCAGAATCATGGTACGAGAACTCTGTTGCTGTGAGCTGCCCGGTGCCCGAGGGAAAAATCTAGCAATGTGCCTCGGGTCACCACAAGTATAACAGGACCTCGACTGTTATGACTGCTGACCCTGAAACTGACCCTGTCGACCTGAGTAACCACCCTGAAAACTCTGGAGCGGAGGTGCACTAATAGGAGCTGGTGGTGCACTGTAGGCTAGTTGATCGAGATGAGACATATGAGGGTCGTGACCACTTGAAGCACTGTGAGATACCTGGAGCGCTGAATGATACGGCCTGGGAGGATGGCCTCTACCAAAAGTACCCCTGCCTCCAGACGAGG
>AWOL01S0067614.1:4053-34982 GCA_000715115.1 Nicotiana otophora
TTTGTAATAGAGTTATTACAAAGTGGCTTGTAATAGAGTTGTTACAAGTTAGCGAGGGATTAAGAGGTTAATTCCTAGGTTACAATAGGTTGTAATCTAAAGTTTGCTCAGCAGTGAAGTTGAAATCCTACAAGGGTAGGTCGTGGTTTTTAATCCCGTGAGCTGGGAGTTTTCCACGTAAAACTTCTTTGTCTCATTTACCTACTGCAGTGTGCGTGTGTTCAGTGGGAACTAATAGAGACCCTGGTTCTCTATATAGTTTGGTGGATCCTTAAAATTCTATCAATTGGTATCAGAGCGGGTTCTTTCTATCACGCTAACACCTAGAAAGGATCCTCCTGGCTGCTCCACCAAACTTTGAAGAAGGTTAGTCTACCTACAGGCCACCAAGGTTCAATGGCCAGTACTATAGATAGTGGAAGACTATGATGCAGGACTTCATCATGGCCGAAGATTCAGAGCTATGTGATGTTATCTGTGACAGACCCTTTGTTCCTACAAAGAATCTTGGTGCCCTAACTGTAGCCATTCCAAAGACGAGGAAGGAATTCAATGATGTTGATCGAAACGCCAAAGAAAAGAATTTTCGTGCAAAGAAAATTCTTATGTGTGGCATTGGTCCTCATGAATATAACAGGATATCAGCATGCCAATCAGCAAAAGAAATATGGGAGGCTCTTCAGACAGCTCACGAAGGAACAACACAGGTTGAGCAATCCAAGATCGACATGCTCACAATTGAATACGAGCTCTTCAGGATGAAAGATGATGAATCCATCCGAGATATGCATACTCGCTTCACCTCCATAATTAATGAGCTTCAATCTCTTGGTGAAACTATTCTAAGAAACAAGCTTGTCAGGAAAATCCTTAGTGTACTGCCCAGTTCTTGGAAAAGCAAAGTGAACGCCATTACAGAGGCGAAGGACTTGCAGACACTGACCATAGATGAGCTTGTCGGCAATCTGAAAACATATAAAATGAAGAAGAAGAAGAAGAAGGACAATGAAAGAAGAGAACCTAAAATGGAGAAGAACCTGGTCCTCAAGACAGACAACAATGATTCAAGTAGTGAGGATGATGATATGCTTACTTGACAAGAAGATTCTAGAAGATGGTTCGCAGGAATGGAGGCATTCCAAAAATGGAAAGTTCTAGAAAGCCAAAGAATTATCACCTTTGTCATAAATATGGCAAGCTAGGACACTTCATCAAGGATTGACCTCTCCTAAAGCAAGATCAGTACAAAAATAACTTTGACAAAGCAGCCAAGAGGAACCCGGTTCCTGATAAACGCTTCAAGAGAAAGAATGCCGCTGACAATGTTGTAAAGCAAGCTCTTGTTGCATGGGGAGACTCCTCCAGTGAATCTGAAGAAGAAAATGATCATGGTGATAGTTCAATGATGGTAGTGGAAAGTGAAGCAACTGAGTATGATGCAATCTTTGCCTTGATGGCTCTGTCTGATGATGATGAAGATGATGACGATGATGAGGTAAATTTTCTGGATGTTCAGATAAATCTGAAATCTTATTCTCCTAAAAAACTCATATCTTTGGCAAATGTGTTAATTGATGCTTATCACAGCCTTATAAATGATAAAGATGCTTTAACTGTGGAGTTAGGAGAATAAGAACAAACCAGAGATGACTTAGTAATCATTGTTGTTGATTTAAAGAAAACAATTAAGAACCTGAAGAAAGAGAAGGATGCCTTAGATGAAAGAACTGTAGAACATGAAAGAGATGATCTAATTGTCGTTGTGGTAGGCCTAAAAGAGACCTTTGAGTGTGTAAGAAAGGATAAAGAAGTCTTAGCAGAGAGAGTTGCTAACATTGAGCATGAGAGAGATGACCTATTAGTGGTGGTAGTGGACTTGAAGGAAACAATTGGGGAACTTAAAATGGAGAGTAGTCCTGAAAATTCTTAAAAGGGAAAGGAAGTTGCAAGTGACGCACACATTAAGCTTGAAAGTGAGTTAAGTTCAGTGAAGTCTAGTCTGTGTGCTGAGCTTGAGAAAAACAAATAACTTCAGGAAGAACTAGGTATAGTGAAGAGTGATATTGAAAAATCACTCAAGTGGACCTGGTCCTTTGATGTTATCACTGCCATGTACACCAATAATAGGGGAAACAGGCAGGGGATTGGGTTCCAAAGGAAAAAGATTCCCTACAACCCTCAAAGCAAGTACGTTACTGTACCTGACAATTGGCTTTGCACTCACTGCGGTAACACTGGGCACTTTAAAGAAACCTATATGACCAGATTTCAGTCACAGCAGAAAAACAAAGTTTTTGCTAAAACAAGTAACTACTGGTAGAGAACCCGGTCCCTCATATAAAAAATGCATAATGCCTTCTTGGACCAGAAGATCCCCCATTCACCCATTTCCTCATTACAAGGGACCCAAACTCGTTTGGGTTCCTAAGACTAATTCCTGATTTTCTTGTGCAGGTAACAATGAAAGGAAGCAGCCTACAATGGTACATGGATAGTGGCTGTTCAAAGCATATGACTGGAAGTACAAATGACTTCCTTTCACTTAAGGCCCTGCAAGGAGGGAGTGTATCCTTTGGAAATGGCAAGAAAGGAAACATTATGGGAGTTGGAAGGATTGGGAAGTCTCTCTCATACTCAATTAAAAATATATACTACGTGAACGGGTTGAAGTATAGCTTGATAAGTGTTTCTCAGATCCGTTACAAGGGAAACAAGGTGGAATTTGTATCAAAAATATGTACAGTCACAAACCTAGTGACTGGTGAGGTGGTGTTAGTGGCAAGAAGATACAAAAATATCTATGTTGCTGATTTTGAGTCTCTACAGAATGGTGATCTCATCTGTCTAAGTGTTGTTGATGATGATGCTAAATTATGGCATAGGAGGCTAGGACATGCAAGCTTCATGTTGCTGAACAAATTGGTCAGGAAGAACCTGGTTCGTGGTCTGCCCAAGTCAAGTTTCAAGGATCACAAAGTGTGTGATGCATGTGTAAAAGGCAAACAAGTCAGATCCTCATTCAAGCCCAAAAATGAAACAGTACCTCAAGGCCACTTGATCTTCTTCACATGGATCTATGTGGACCTATAAGGGTGCCAAGCAGAGGAGGAAGGAAGTACATCTTTGTGATAGTTGATGACTACTCCATATTCACCTAGACTTTATTTCTCAGAACCAAGGATGAAACTTTTGAAGTGTTCACTGCTTTTGTCAAAAAGATCCAAGTGAAGATAGGTAATAAGGTAGCCTGCATCGGGTATGATCATGGGACAGAGTTTGACAATGCCAAATTTGATGAGTTCTATACTGAAAATGGTATCACTCACAATTTCTCAGCTTCAAGAACACCTTAACAAAATGGTGTTGTGGAAAAGAAGAATAGAACTCTTGAAGACATGGTAAGGACAATGTTGATTGATAGTGGGATTGCAAAGAATTTCTGGGCAGAAGCTGTCAACACTGCTTGCTACTTGGTGAACAGGTGCATGATCAGGTCCCTTCTGAACAAGACTCCATATGAACTGTTGAATGGAAGGAAGCCCAAGCTGACACATCTAAGGACTTTTGGGTGTAAATGCTTTGTTCTCAACAATAGAAAGGAAGCCCTTGGAAAATTCGATGCCAAAAGTGATGAAGGAATCTTTCTGGGATACTCATCTCAAAGCAAAGCTTACAAAGTATACAACAAAAGGAATGTGTTGAGGAAAGTATACATGTGATCTTTGATGAATATCATCTCTCATGTGAGAAATACATACATGCTAATCAAGATGGAGAACCTTTATCTGTTCCAGGAGAAGTTATTGACATGGAAAATGGAAAAGCAGACATGATGAGTTATGTAAAGGAATATAGTAAAGATGATATGAGTACACCTCCATCTATTGGAGACGAACCTGGTCCCCTGATCACACCAACTGAAGCTGAGTTGTTGATGCAGTCCAAGGTACTCCACTTGCTGAAGTAAGAAGCGCCCAAGAACCTCAGTCAGATATACCTGGGTCCTCTGCCAATGAGATTCATGCACCAAATTGGAAGCACAAAGGCTCACATCCTCTTGACAACATAATCACCCCTCTTGACTCAGGAATTCAAACCAGATCAAAAGCAACAAACTCACTTGCCTTTTCAGCCTTTCTTTCCCAAATAGAGCCCAAAAATATCAAAAAAGCATTGAAAGATGCAGACTGGATCATAACCATGCAAGAGGAGCTGCATCAATTTGAAAGAAACAAGGTATGACACCTTGTTCCTTGACCTGCAGATCGAACTATCATAGGGATCAGGAGGGTATTCAGGAACAAACTTGATGAGTTTGGAAATATAACAAGAAACAAGGCAAGCCGTGCAGTTCAAGGATACAATCAGGAAGAAGGGATTGATTATGATGAAACATTTGCTCCAGTTGCTCGAATGGAAGCTATTAGAATTCTTATTGCCTTTGCATCTCATATGGAGTTCACATTGTTCCAAATGGATGTCAAAAGTGCATTTCTAAATGGCTACCTGAAAGAAGTTTTTGTCAAGCAGCCTCCTGGATTTGAGTGTCACGAGCATCCTGAGTATGTATTCAAGCTGGACAAGGCATTGTATGGGCTAAAGTAGGCTCCCCGGGCTTGAAATGAGGGAGGAACCTGCTCATTGTTCAGAAGCAGAATATGTAGCAGCTGCCTCTTGCTGTGCTCAACTATTGTGGATCAAGTAGGAGCTAGAAAATTTCGAGACAATGTTGAGAAAGGGCTCATCTTCATGAAGTTTTGCAACACAGAAGATCAAATTATAGATATATTTACCAAACCACTGAGCATAGAGCACTTTGAAAAGAATCGCTTGGCACTAGAGTTGATGAAGTCTAGGTAGGGACCTGGTCCCTTGAGGATTGGCTATGAAAGAAATGTACAGGTAAAATAGCTAAAAATTATTTTTTGGCAAAGTCTAACTCACCTCTATACCGTTACAGGTAGACATGCATGACGATTACAGAGCAAACAATTAGCTAATGCATTGCACATTGGTCAAAGGATGAGGCTTACATTTTCAAACTATGTCAGGGAACCTGGTTCCTTTGACGCAAGTTAGTAGTTCTTTTGTACTCTTATGCATAATTATTTAAACGTCTAAAATGGTTCCATGTCATTATACTGTCAATTTCTTTTTGCTTCTTGAATCAAAGCGTCTCACCCTTTATCAAGTGACCCGATTACCCAAATTTGATACCCAACCGGTCTCTAGCTCATTTCAAATAAATCCATTCACAGTCACTTTCAGAACTGTTCATATCACGAATCCAAAATTTCCCTTTTTCCTTCTTCAAACTCTCTTCTTCAACTAACTACACTCCACCATGTCTAACAATCAGGAAACACAAAATGTCCCAAGCATCGTCTCCACTGTGTCCCCATCCGTTGAAACATCAATGATAGAGCCCACACTCCCTGCTCTGACTAGTCCAAACCCTAAGCTAGAGTCACAACCACCCACTACTTCCTATCTAACCCAGTCGAGTTCTGGTTCTCATCAGAGTCACAAAACATCGACTCTCAGGAAATTTGTGGTTGTGACCTCTACTTCTACCTCGCCGGAAAAGATGGTTGACGAAGACACAGTGGATAGAGAAGAAAATTAAGAAATTTCTAGTCTACTAGTGGAATAAAGTTCTGTAAAGAACAAGGTGTGGGTCATACCAGTAATGAATCGACAATGGCAGCCCCAGGCTTGGATCCTACAGGTAATGATCCTCTTATGCCTTGTGAAGTTACAAGAATATGAAGCTATAGAAAATATACTTTCAATCGCTGCTGAGGGAAGTCTGATTGGAGGTTGTGAGGGTGTGTCTGAGTTTCAGGGGGAAGATAATGGTATAAAGGTCGAGGGAAAGGACCTGGTGCCTGTAAACAATTCTGGCACCAGACAGTACTACTGGGGAACTTCCTGAGGGACCTGATCCCTCCACACATGAGGAGCACTATGCTCCTACTTGGGAGGAAACTCCTTGTTCTTCTAAAGAACCCCATGTCAGAACTGATCCCGCTCCCTCTCTCCTCATTTCTATGCTGAATCGTTGGCTATTGTTTATTTCGAGATGCGATCTTTGTCTGAGGAGGAAAACGAAGGGAGTGAAGATGTCTATGACAATGTGGCTCTTGCGAGCTTCATCAGGGCTAGGAGTAGTCAGGCAACTCCCCAAGAGCCAACTTCTAAGAGACCTATCAATAGGTTGCATAAGAAGGGAGAATTTGAGTCAGTTTTAAGGAAAATCAAATAGGAAAAGAAGAAAAGGATATTGGTGAAAGATGGAAAGGTTGCAAATGAGAAGGTAGTGCCTCCTGCACTAGTCGTTAATGTTGATGATGAGGTAGAAGAGGAACCTGTTTCCTTGGTTCGTAAGTCCTCAAAGAAACTTTCCAAAGTCCAAAAGGGAGTCATATATGAGTAAAATGGTCTTGAGCAAGGTTGAGGATGAAAACGCTTGTGAAAAGGTAGTTGAGGAATCAGGGGAACAAGTGACATAAGAATTAGTTGAAAAAGTATTGGCGAAAAGGGTGTTTGGGAAATCTGCTGAGAAAGGAAAGAGTGCTCGCACATCAGTAAAAATGAAGGGTGATGCTAGTGAGGAACCTAGTTCCTCCAAAAATACCAAGATTGCTGATACCCAAGATGCTAGCAAGGATAAATTGAAAAATCAAAAGGTGTTGTGGGGCCGTACATTTGCCCTTGATAGTCTGGATATGGATGGAATGTGCCAATTGGTGGAGATCTGTGAATTCCAACAGTGGACACACCTGTTCACATGTGACTATCCCAAAGTTTATGAGGACAAAGTGCGCAGTCTTTATGCCGACGTCTTTACAGTTGAGGATGACCATATTTGTGTGATGGTGAATGGTATTGATCTTGTGATGGACTCTGCTGTGCTGGGAACTATCTTGGGAGTGCCTGGTGAGGTTTTGTCTTCTGTTGATGGAACCTTCTCTTCAAACTTTAGAAATGCTATTTTGAAGGATAAGGCAGTTCAGCAAGGGGAACGACTACACAAGAAGGCCCTCCTTCCAGTGTACCAACTGCTGTTTGAATTGGTGAACAAGGTTTTGCTCCCTCGAGCAGAAAGAAGGTCCATAGCATCTTGACCAGACCTGGTTCTCATGGAAGCACTGGATGGCTACACAACTATTAACCTACCTGGCATCATGATAGAACACATGCAGAAGGTGGCAGAGTTCAAGAATAGTAATCATGGGCTACCTTATGGGTTCCTCCTCACTAAGGTTTTTGAGTTCTTCAAAGTCCATTTAGGAAAAGCTAAAGTGGGTACTCGTAAGCAAACCTTCTCCAAGACCACCCTCGGCGAACGTGAGTGCATTGATAAGGTTGGAGAGGTTGGCAACACTTCTACTATCTCCCAGTTGATCAACGCCCAAAATAGTGCCATTGATGAGATAAGAAAGCTGAAGGCAAGGAATGCCATTCTTGAGGGTCAGCTAAGTCAGCTTCAGGAGGAACCTGGTTCCTGCAGCTCTCACAACACAAAGATTTCCCGTCTGACCAAAGAAAATTCCGACCTCAGGAAACAGGTTGAGGACCTGAAGCAGAAACTGCTTAATGAGCAGATGTCACCTAATGCTCGAATGGACATCCTTCTTAAAAACCCCGCTTCTTCATCTAAGCCTTCCCCTTCCAGTGCTCCCTAGAACATGTTCCCAGCGTCAAGTTCCTAGTATCCATCCTGTGTTTTTAGTCTTAATTATGTTTATGACTGGTACCTTTTGTTGTTTTTATTTTGTGGATGTTTTGGTAACATTGGAACTGCTCCCTGTTTAACCAAGCCAGAATTCTTTTTGCTTATTGCTTGCTACTCATCTTTTTATGATGCCAAAAGGGAAACAAATAATTGAGGGGGAAAAAGCTGGGGAACAGATTCAGGGGGAATACATGTTATGTGTATGTCATTCTGGCTCTTAAGAGAAACTTCAATTATAAGTTTGTCATCATCAAAAAGGGGGAAATTGATAGGTTATATGTATCCCTGTTATGTTTTGATGATCTAACAAACTTATTGATAAGAACCAGATAAGGAACCTATTACACATCCTCAAGTACTTAAAGAATAACAAGTCTCAGTTCGGGGACGTGGTTCAACTCTTTAGAGTCAAAGGAACAACAGAGGGAACAGATGGCCACCAGTTCCCGTTGGTGACTGTACAAGTCAACTTCCCACATCTGTAAAATTGCTACCTGCACACGCAACAGTGCAAAAATAGTGCAGCAGTCAACTTTATGGGGAATGCCCTTTACCTAACTTGCTTACATCATTCAAGTGATGTCACACATGAGTTATTTACATCAAGCAAAGGTAAAACAAAACATTCGCACATTCAAGAATTGATCAAGCATTTTCTCTCAAGTCTGTGCCAATCTTGCAAGTGATTCTTTGTGCCTCAAGAAATACTCAAGAAACCCGTCGAATGATATTCATCGTCGCAAAAAATCAATTTTGTTTCAATTTTTATGTTATTCAATTTTTTTCTATCTCTCACCTACTAAACAAAAACTAAACTAACACATATACATACAACACACAATTATCCCCCACCCCACACTTTAAATTGTGGCATGTCCCTATGACATACAATTAAAAAGCATAAGGTAAACGAAACTTCCCTGAACATCTAGTCGGGGTCTGAGTCGAAGTCGGGATCCATTCCTCGCCTTCGAACTGATGCGCACATCCATGCCGACAGCTTCATCTCAGCCTTCTTGGGGTGCACCCCACACTTATCTTTCTCACTTGCCGCAACGTTCTCCTTTGAGTCCTTCACTTTCCTATCAACACTTGCAACTGGCCTTTCCTTTTTCACCCTCGTTTCCACATTTATCTCGAAAGTTACAGTCTCCTTACCCACTCTAAGCATGATCTTTCTCTCGTGTATATCTAATATTGCTCTACTCGTTGCTAAGAATGGTCTTCCTAAGATGAGGGGGAGCTCCTTGTTCTCCTCCATATTTACTACTATAAAATCTACAAGAAAATACGAAACTTATGTACCCAAACTAAGACATCTTCCACTATCCCTTAGGGTATTAGAGTCGTTTGGTCTGCCCGCTGCAAAGATATTGGTGCGGACATTATCTCTCCAATCTCATTCTCCATCTTCCTATAAATAGACAAAGGCATTAGATTAATTGAGGCACCAGAATCACATAAAGACTTATCAAAATTAATAATGCCTAAAGAGCAAGGTGTAGTAAAACTCCATGGATCTCCACACTTTTGTGGGAGTATGTTTTGCAATATTGCATTACAATGCTGTGTGAGCTTGACTACTGAAGTCTCTTCTATCTTCCTCTTCTTTTTAAGGATCTCCTTCAAGAATTTGGCATAAGCTGTCATTTGAGAAAACACTTATGTGAATGGCAACTTTATAATAATTTGTTTAAGCATATCCAGAAATTTCTCAAACTGCTTGTCCAGCTTTTCTCTATACTGCTTTTGGGGAAAAGGTAAAGTATGCATGTGCTTGCTCTCTTCACGTTCCTCCTTTCTCAAACTCTCTTCCTTCTTCTTTTTGTAAGCTCCCTTTTTGCCTTTCTTCTTCTTATCAACTCCATTTTTCAGATGCTCCCTACTTTCTTTTTCAGGTATCACATCTTTTTGGATCAGAGGGTATCTTTCAACACTTTCTCGCTTCTCAAGGTCACATCATTCACTATTTATTTGGGGTTTCTTTCAGTATCAGCTGACAGAGTACATGGGATTCTCTCAGATAATATTGTTGTAATTTGTCCCACTTATCTCTCCAAAGGGCAGCAAGAACAAAGAACAACATAACGAAGGACCAGTTTCATGTATTGAGTCATTACATATCCTTAGTTGTGTTGCACCTTTGTTAAAGTTCTTTACTTGTAATTCCTACTTAGCTTAGTTAGAAGCATTGTGTAGAAAATCTTTGTAAATCATAAACCCTTGTGTTTATATCTTGGCTAGAGTTAGTTGAGTTGTAAAGTCTTTGTAATAGAGTTACTACAAAGTGGCTTGAAATAGAGTTGTTAAAAGTTAGTGAGGGATTTAGAGGTTAATTCCTAGGTTACAATAGGCTGTAATCTAAAGTTTTCTCAGGAGTGAAGTTGAAATTCTACAAGGGTAGGTCGTGATTTTTAATCCCGTGAGCTGGGAGTTTTCCACATAAAACTTCTTTGTCTCATTTACCTACTGTAGCGTGCGTGTGTTCTGTGGGAACTAATAGAGAACCTAGTTCTCTATATAGTTTGGTAGACCCTTAAATTCTTTCAATATGGTATGCCACAAGCATAACTACGCATATGCATTGCATTATTGTCATGTTGGAGGAAGCACCAAAACATTAATGGTATCTATGGTTGGTGATGATGGAACAAAAGTGAAAGCACTGTCAGTGTGCCACAAAGATACATCTTTTTGGAACCCAAAGGCATTCCCTTTTGTATTTCTAAAAGTTAAGCCTGGAACTACACCAATTTGCCATTTTCTTCAAAATGATCAAATCGTCTTTGTCCCTTCTAGATAGGCCCAATAAGCTAATGAATAAGTGTTTACGCCATCTTCGATTGCCCTTTATAAAGTGTGGTCGATCGCTTTCCTTTCTGGTACTTCACATTTCATTTGTAATGTGTCTTTATAATAAATGGAAATGATCCTAGCTTCATGGTATTTTTTGTATGAACCCCAAAGATATCATTGATTCTTAGCCTTGTGAAATGTTTTCGAGGTGTATGACGAGCGCAAAACACATTTAAATATGCTCGCTAGTCGAATATAGTATAATATAATATCGTATCACCCAGGGATTAGAGTTAAATAGTATTATCGTAATTTGTAGCTAGATTGCTATCTAAGGTGATCAACAATTTAGATTTATGTGATTAAAACTACAATTAACTAAGAATCTAGAGCTACTGACTAATGACAATTGTAACCAAGGTAAGCAAGGAAGCTATCAGTGGGAGAAAGTAGGGGTTGATTGGATAGGTGAAAAATAAATATTGGGATCTAACTCTAGATAAATCACTTCAAATGTTTATGTGAGTCTCTCGAATTCACTCAATTATTAGTTCAAACATTTAGTAGAAACTCCTCTCTCGATTAAGTCTCAACCTCACAAGATGAACCTATTTATGCACGTGAAGATATGCAAGAATGTGAAGTGGATTGGTCTTTAGGAGAACCTCTCTCGATTATCCTCCTAACTAGGTTTAATCAACAATCCAACTAGCCTCTTTCGATTTCTAAGAAGAATTAATGAACTCAACCAACAAGATAATGCAAAGATATCACAAGTTATGCCTCTCTCGATTACATGAACATGTGAATATAAATGCAATAATGAAATCATCCAAAATGATTTAACACATAGAGACTAGTGTTCTAATCCACAAACAAATATCAATACACAAAATCCATCAAACCCTAAAGAGAACTACTCCATAGATATGGAGCAATTCATCATAAATATGTTTAAAGTAAAGGAAAACATAAAACGATCCAAACTCGTATCTTGAGTGAGGGTTGAATGATGAACTCCTTGTGCTTTTGCTCTCCAACTCCTCCTTAACCTCCTTAGGTCATAGATGCATCAAAAGTCCCGAAAAATAACATTTTCCCAGGTATTTATACCAAGTAGGGTCGGGCCCAGACGAAATCACCTTCTCCTACGCGAAATAGGACAATTACTCTATAATATTTGCACAGGCGCGTCGCATGGGGTGACGCGCCAGGTGGAGAATTAGTGGGGAACTCCAGAGAGCTAGTTCTAACATACAACATGCATTTTGCATAGCCGCGGCACGCCACGCGCAGTGCTAGTGATGTTTTCTCAGAGTACAAAATTTTCCTTGCTTTTTGATATACAGATGTGGTTTTCGACCCCAGAACGCTATCCCGGCTTAATCCATTGGGCTTTTACTCAGACTTCAAAGCTCCAAATAACTCGAATTAATTCCATACATCTACATAGCTCGAAATCACTCCTACAAGGCATAAAACACGGAATAAGTACAAAACACTAGCGATTAAAGCTCAAACACAATAAAAGTACAGTAAATTAGAGTGCAATAAGCAACTAAAACACGAGATTATAGCCTACCATCAACCCCCTACACTTAAACCATTGCTCATCCTCGAGCAATCAAACTACAATTCACATAGAACACGACATTTTTACAACAACTCTCATAACTCATCACACCAAGAATATTTAAAATAGATTAAGCACTCTAATGTAACATCCTCGCCTCAATATTTTACTTACCAGCACCATGCATTATTTATAACCCGCTCACTTACTCTAACATAGAGGTCAACGACATTACATTTCCTTCATGAATCAAGTGCCCTCACACCACATTAGAGAGTAGTTCCACACACCATGAAATTTAAGAACAATTAGGAACTCAAGATAGAAAGAATTCACTCACTCTCAAAAATAACATTCATATGCCATAAAAGATACACCATAGGCTTTCCCGTAGTGTACTACTCTACTAATTGAGCTCATTCAGTCAAGGATCAAGTAGGACTTTCATTGGTTGTAATGTAGCATGTGGGATGGGTAGGATACATTTAGATATAAGGGTGACTATACCATCCTAAACACTTTAATACACACATTTAAAACCGTTCAAAACCCCACACTTATGTCAAACCATAAATCCACATTCACATCAATATACATTAACTCCCAACTTCTTTAAGCACAATTATATCAAGAGTTACCAATATCAAGGTATATTTTGCACAATTAACAACTTATTTTTTGCTTTCCTTTTCTTATTCAATTCAAGTGGCTCTTACTTTTTCAAAACAATGCACCTTCTTCCTTATTTCATTAGTTCCATTCAAAAGCCAAACCAATCACCCCACACTTCAACTTTTACCAAGTTCATAACAAATTCCAGTGCTCACGAGAGGTAAATGGTTCAAATAGATGGTCAATTCAAACAAATGGATAAGTCTTTTAATGTGGTCGCCAAAGAAATAAGCTCAACGGGGTTAACTAATAAACATAACAATTAGGTGGGTAATAGTTTATAACTGGCTCAACAAAGAAATGCCTATATCACTTCCACGACTGAACAAAACTACCATTTCGCTTTGCAAACACACGGGGCAAGTTCTAGACATCAAATGCAATGCACAGAATAGTACAGAACCTCACACACACATAGCACATAACTCACTCAAGATTGGATTATCAAGACACTTTAGTCAAAGCAGTTAAGCAAAGTTAAGATCATACAATTTCAGGTACTTATACAAGAGTCAAAAACTGAGCCTAAGCGTCACAACTAAAGCACTCACTATTCTCAAGGTATAATAAAGTTAAGAGACATTATCTTCTATTTAATTCATCGCACAAGGTTTCCTACTTCTAAAAACAATTAAAAACTAACAACACCCGGTTCAAACAAAAGCCCTTGGAAAAGAACCGCGGCACAAAGAAACCCGTAAAATGATATCCATCGTCGCGAAAAATCAATTTTTTTTTTCACTTTTTATGTTATTCAATTTTTTTTCTATCTCTCACCTACTAAACAAAAACTAAACTAACACATATATATACAACACACAATTATCCCCCACCCCACACTTTAAATTGTGGCATGTCCCTATGACATACAATTAAAAAGCATAAGGTAAACGAAACTTTCCTGAACATCTAGTCGGGGTCTGAGTCGAAGTCGGGATGCATTCCTCGCCTTCGAACTGATGCGCACATCCATGCCGACAGCTTCTTCTCAGCTTTCGTGGGGTGCACCCCACACTTATTTTTCTCACTCGCCGCAACGTTCTCCTTTGAGTCCTTCATTTTCCAATCAACACTTGCAGCTGGCCTCTCCTTTTTCACCCATGTTTCCACATTTATCTCGAAACTTACAGTCTCCTAACCCACTCTAAGCATGATCTTTCTCTCATGTATATCTAATATTGCTCTACCCGTTGCTAAGAATGGTCTTTCTAAGATGAGGGGGACCTCCTCGTTCTCCTCCATATTCACTACTATAAAATCTATAAGAAAATACGAACTTATCTACCCAAACTAATATATCTTCCACTATCCCCTCGGGTATTATAGTCATTTGCTCTACCCGCTGCAAAGATATTGGTGCAGACCTTATCTCTCTAATCTCATTCTCCAGCTTCCTATAAATAGACAAAGTCATTAGATTAATTGAGGCACCAAAATCACATAAAGACTTATCAAACTTAATAATGCCTAAAGAGCAAGGTATAGTAAAACTCAATAAATCTCCACACTTTTGTGGGAATATGTTTTGCAAAATTGCACTACAATGCTGTGTGAGCTTGACTACTGAAGTCTCTTCTATCTTCCTCTTCTTTATAAGGATCTCTTTCAAGAATTTGGCATAAGCTGGCATTTGAGAAAACACTTATGTGAATGGCAACTTTATAATAATCTGTTTAAGCATATCCAGAAATATCTCAAACTGCTTGTCCTGCTTTTCTCTATACAACTTTTGGAAAAAGCTAAAGCATGCATGTGCTTGCTCTCTTCACGTTCCTCCTTTCTCGAACTCTCTTCCTTCTTCTTTTTGTCAGCTCCCTTTTTGCCTTTCTTCTTCTTATCAACTCCATTTTTCAGATGCTCCCCACTTTCGTTTTCAGGTATCACATCTTTTTGGATCGGAAGGGAGCTTTCAATACTTGCTCGCTTATCAAGGTCACATCATTCACTATTTCTTTGGGGTTTCTTTCAGTATCAGCTGACAGAGTACCTGGGATTCTCTCAGATAATATTGCTGCAATTTGTCCCACTTATCTCTCCACGTTTCGAAAAACAATGCCTAGTTCTTTGATGGCTGCTCTATGGGCATCTAACCTATCATATGTCTTGACAATAAAGGCATTCATTAGATCTTCTAGACCTGGCTGATTGTACTGTTAAGGCTGACACTGCTGCCTCTATTGATTTTGGAAGACTGGAGCTCCTTGTCCCTGAGGTTTGGGGTTGCTTTGCTGCCATGTATTTGCAGTACCCCCAGATGAACTCCATGAAAAATCGGGGTGTCTCTGACCCATTGCATTAAAGTTGTAATTCCCCACATCATTCACTTCCTCAGTTGAGACTTGACACTCATGAGTAGGGTATCCTCTTCCACATATATCACAAGCTGCATGAGGCTCACTTTGTATTGTAGCTAAGGTCAGCTTCCGTATTTCTTTAGCCATAATATTAAGTTGTACCTGTACAGATGTGTTAGCATAAACCTGGTGAACACCTGTTGATCTTCTTCTTTCAACACTCTCAGAGGGCCACTGATTTGCATATTCATCTGCATTGCTCAATGTTCTATGTGAGGCCGGTGTCAATCCATCCCAAAAGTCCCGGAGTTGCACCTAGAGTTCAATTCCACTATGTTGACACTTTCTAACTATCTCCTTAAACCTCTCTCAAGCTTCAAAAACAGTTTCACTTTCTTTCTGGCAAATGTTTTGGATCTCTCTTCTCAACTTGCCCGTTTTAGCTGAGGAGAAATATTTATCAAGAAGTTTTCTGGTCATCTCCTCTCATGTTCTAAATTGATCCTTGAGACAAACTTTGAATCCACTACTTTACATCATCTTTGAGTGTGAAGGGGAATGCCCTTAAGTAAACTGCATCTTGTGACACACCATTGTATTGAAAGGTGTTCATAATCTTCTCAAAGTCCATTAGATGGTTATTTCAATCTTCGTTCATCTTTCCTCTGAAGACACAACCATTTTGAAGAGCTTGGAGCAACCCTTGCTTCAACTCAAAATTGTTCGCTGGAACTGGAGGTGGTCTAATACTTGACAATCCTTGGTTGTAAAGCGGTTTAGAATAATAACCAAGTGGTCTCCCAGCACCAGGAGCTATGTTTCCAAACTGGGCTGCAGCTAAGGGTTGATTTTGGGGAATTCTCTGAGCCCCCTCTTCTTCGTAGATAATCTGTGCATCTCGAATAGTTGCTTTCTCAGCGACCCATGCAGCTTTTTCTCATTGTTGGGCTGCCTCTCTTGTAGCCAAATCCACATTATCGTCATCTCCAGCCATAGTTTCTTTGGTTGAGGATTGCCCAACCTTCTCTATATTCTCAGAGAGATTTATTCCCTTTCTCAGCTGTCACAGTTATTTTTCTATTTCTGGTTCGTATGGTAGCAATTCTTTCCTAGAAGATCGAGTCATGTACCACTCTTACATGTAACCTACGCACAGTCAAAGAACACCAACCGTAAAAAGGGAAAAATAAAATAAAATAAAATTAAAAAAACCCTGAAATGGCAGTATAAACTATTTCAACACTATTGATTGGCAATCACCGATAACAGTGCCAAAATTTAACGAGCGCAAAACACACACTTAAATACGCTCGCTAGTCAAATATAATATAATATAATATCTCAGGTATTGGAGTTAAACAATATTATCGTAATTTGTAGTTAGATTGCTATCCAAGATGATCAACAATTTAGATTTATGTGATTAAAAGCTATAATTAACTAAGAATCTAGAGCTACTAACTAATGACAATTGTAACCAAGGTAAGCAAGGAAGCTATCAGTGGGAGAAAGTAGGGGTTGATTGGATAGGTACAAGATAATTGTTAGTATCTAATTCTAGATTATTTACTTCTAATGTTTAAGTGAGTCTCTAGAATTCACTCAATTATTAGTTCAAACGTTTAGTAGAAACTCCTATCTTGATTAAGTCTCAACCTCACAAGATGAACCAATTTAAGCACGTGAAGATATGCAAGAATGCGTAGTGGATTGGTCTTTAGGAGAACCTCTCTCGATTATCCTCCTAACTAGGTTTAATCAACAATTCAACTAGCATCTTTCGATTACTAAGAATAATTAATGAACTCAACCAACAAGATAAAGTAAAGATATCATAAGTTATGCCTCTCTTGATTATATGAACATGTGAATATAGATGCATTATCAGAAATCATCTCAACCATTGAACCATATAGATCCAATGGTCCCCATATTTTCCTAAAATTATGTTTCTTAAATACGTAACGCCCCAATTTATCAGGGCCATTGATCAAGTGATCCAACAACCCAGATCTTTTCCCCCGTTTTTAACTCAGATACCAACTATTCTCATTCCCAAAACCCTACTTCATTTGCACCTTACTCAGTCGCCATACCTCTCCCTTTCCTCTTCTTCTCTCTTCTCACTCAAGCATACAGACCCATCAATCACCTGAGCCTTGCACAAATTCGTGCAAGGTCATGAACCCATCAAGAAATCATCTCATCTATCTTTCCTTATCCGCGATTCTCGCTTAACATTCCCTTTCCAATCATGAATTCAAACGGCCTAAATTCTGAAACACTAACATCATAGATGAAACTTCAAATCGTCACTGAATTTTCAAATCCATGGCATGCATGGCTATTCCTTTTGTTCCTGCACTCTCAGTCCCGTCGTTCTTTCCATTTTCGCCTTTCGATTTCAAAACCTTAGTCGAAGAAATCAGACCCCAAAGGTGAAACTTCAAATTCGTCTGTTCCTTTCTTCGTTCTTCCAAGTCAAAGAGAGCAGGAAGTGTTAGTTGGCTTCATCATCGATATTTGATACCCAGAGGTCAAATGCAATGATCTCTGGGTATTAGGATTTTGATCGATGGTTTCTTGTGCCTCAACATTTAACAATTCACTCTACTCCAGCACACAAGTAAAATCATTACTGGATTCCCCCCTTATCTTCTAATTTTCACTCGATTAGCTATCATCATCTACCATGCGTCACTAGCCACTACTGATTTTGAATTCATAAAGCCCTAGAGCATTGAATGCCACTATAAAAAGGGGTCTTTAATGTTCTTACAAATCGAACACAATCTAACACCAACAAATCAGAGCAACCTAAACTTTGAAAAGTCATAAACACTAAGAAATTAGGGTTTCTGATAATTAGGTCTCTTACTATTGTTCCTCTCTTTGTCGAGTTCTTTGATGGTTCAAGCTTGAAGGTTTTCTAGGATCTTTGAGCAACAAAGGGAAATCGTTTGGTCTGCTGCCCTTTAGAAGGTCAACATATTTCTTTCCCCTTTCTGTTATTCACCTCTCTAAATGATTTAGATATGGTAATGTTATGTTCTGTAGATCATAATTATGTTGTATGTGTTGGACATGTTTGATAGTCATATTTTTGTTAGTATAATAATCCTTTACGAGTAGCCTATTATGTTATGATTCCTTAAGTGACAATGGATTAGTTGAATGATAACTATTAATCTTTATTCTGAGCTTTTCCTACAGTCTTTATGCCTAAAGTCTTATATGTTTATCTTCAATGTAGACTTCATATTTCTCATTGACTCATGATGAGCTTATTCCTGTTTTATTGCACTTCTGTAATTTTATGAGTTTTAAAAGCTAAGTGTGTTACTTGGTAGCTATTGAAATTTGAGTTTGTTCAAGACTTGTGTCCTTGTCCCTAAACCTTAAGTTTTAACTTACAATGTTCAAGAACTTTCTTGTCTACCTATGTTTGTTAAAACTGCTTTTGAATTAGCACTATGGTCTTTATTCTGCTTGATTACTATCATTGATAAACCAATCATGTTCATGTTTCCATTTCACCAATAATACTATTATAATGTCCACCTCTGCATATCATTTCTCTGCATCTTATATGTTTGTAGTCAAGTTCATTATATGGTAATACTAACTGATATACCATAGGTCCATGTCACTTAACTAAGTTGAAGAAATCTGAGTACCTAGATGCTTTCTTCTCTGTATCTGTACCTGTTAATTCTAAGAGTGATATCTGACCTGTCACTAGGACTTTCCCATGATCATTTGAAACTATTTTATGCGTAAGAAACTATCTTACTTACATCAACCTATTCCTTCCTCATGAATCGTTTCTGCATATACATTCTATAAGATTAACTATTTTCCTCGTTTAGTGTAAGTCATGATTTGTTTAGACAAAGTCAACTAGTAATTGTTGCATAACTAGGTTTGTCTGTTCCTTAATCAATTGAGATCTTCATACACATGTGCAATACATCCCTATCCTCAGTCTTTGATCCCCTGATAAATTTTGAAAAGTCTGCATGCTCTGCAGTTAGCTTATCTCTCATGAAGAAATGATCTAGGCCTAATGTTAAAACAAAATGATAGAATTGAAGCATGGTTACTTTATACCTCTATGCTGAGCTAGATTCATGTTGAGTTTAAACTTGTTTGATACAATGCTTTCATCTCCTTCTCCACTTGCCTGATCAGTTTGATTATGTAATGTGTAGAGTTCCTATACCTGTTTGAAGTCACTACTTTATTTATTCTGCCCATAAACAGTTGACTAAACGTTTCTACCCTTTGCTTAAATTTACAACACCATACTCTATTTTAAACCATGCCCAGTCCTTCTTCCAGTTGTTGATCTAAAATTGGATTTTACTGTCAAACCTTACTGAAGTCCATTTGTTGATGGTGTTTGAACATGATAACTGGCTGAAATCGTTAGAAGCACGATCCTGTTGATACCTTAAGGATGCTATGTTTAAATCTATGAGTGTGTAATCATGATAAGAATTCAGTCCCATGACCTTGATTATATCTTTGAAATAATTGTTGACTATAGCTATTGGTTTGAATTTGCCTAGATGTTCTAAGTTGCCAAGTAATATTATCGATGCCTGTTTGAATATGTTATGCCTTAGTGATTCATTCCTATAATAATGTGATTGTGAAACTGTGTATATTCTAAACTTAGCCCCTCTCCCTTTAGTTTTCCTTGATGCTACTTCTCTTGTATTATTTTATTAAGAGGAAAGTATATATGTTGTGGTAGGTAATACTTTAGTATTTAGTTCGCATTGAAAAGGCCTCATTGGCACCTAAACCCATAAGGAAAATATGTCGTTAGTGATTAAGGGTATTTGGGAGCGGAGTTCGACTTTAGGTTGGGCTGCCCTCCCCGGCACAAGCAATGCCCTGGGCCTTGATTCCCTTGGGAACTTTGAAGTGTCGGGGGATCCAAAGGGAGCTTCGACCTTGAGAGGGGTTCCCTCCTTAGCTTTTAATTCATTGACACATTCAGTTCTTTAAGGGTTTAGTATTTAATGACAACGAAAGGTTTCCAATGTGAATCACTCACTAAGTAAAGCCACCACATTAATATATAATTTCCTCTACCTTGTTAATATTGTTCTTGCTTTAATTAACTATTTAAGTATTTGTCATGTACATCGAAAATGTTCTGTAGTTGGAATATGTTAAATGTATTGGATATATATCTAATAACCTTCTTATTTTTTCACATGTACATCTGTTTGGGCCTCTGAGTTCTTGATGAACTCAGGCCTAATTCCATCTCTATTGCACCGCATCCAGGGGTCCAAAGCCAGATGTCTTCGCTCTTCTTTAATATTGGGGCCATCTTCTTGAGGCCCAATCCCAGAGTCCAGTCCTTTTTCCCTCAACTTTTTTATCATTATTACTGCCTCATTAATTTAGTTTACCGCCTCTACTAGTTTAATGTTTAGGTGTATTTATTATGTCTTTATTGTTGTTTTACTTCTCATGTTTATAACACTCATATATAAGAACACATGCTTTCTTTTTTCCTTTATGATTTTGTATCATATGAACTTAGGCAAGCCTTAAACAATATAAGATTTTAAAAAAAGGGAAAATCAGCTAATAGTAGGTTTTTAATTCGCAAGTTGTAATCTGCTCACTAATTGCTATGTTTTCACTTACCCTTCTCTTCTTTAAAAGATTTTGAAACATAGAACTTCGTGAAAAGCAGATCTATTTCTAAAAGGAAAACCATATTTCAACTCTCGTTTTCTCAAAGGAAAAATTAGAACTTCAAAAAATCGTCGCTTCAAGGAATTTCTAGCAAATGACCTTTTCTTCGAAAATCCTTCGAATCTAAGGTAAATCTTAGATATGCTTTATCTCAAACATCCTTTTATAATTATGTAAATAACCATCCCCCAAATCAAAGTATTTTCATAACTCAATCTCTTTATTTTAAAATTTACACCACTTATTTGCCAATTTCAAATTCTTTTAACATGTCTTATGAACCCTTTCATAAATTCATATTCTTTTAAGACTCCGCATTCTTTATCATCCTTAGGTGTACAGTAAGCAACCTTCCTTATTATTAATTAAAGATTTTTATAAATAATTGATACCAAACTTAGTCTAAATCCTATGGAGCTACCTTAGGTAGATTTTAAGGTCCCCTTAGAAGAACAAGAATCCTTACCCATAATCTCACCGGTTAGAAAACCCGTAAGCAACATGAATTAATATGAAATAGGTACCATAGCATACCTTTAAATATTAGATGACAACTCTCTTTCCTCAACAATAGAGAAACCACAAGTTGAATCATGTCTTGGCTAGTGCTAAATAAGGTGTAACAACATGGAGACTCTGCTTGGGATATCACACTTAGGTTTTGACCTTAGCAGATTTAGACTAATTTGACTTCTAGATTTATTTGTACTTTCCTTTGATTATAATCGAAATTGAAATTACCTGTTTACATGCCTTATTTTCTCTTTACAATTATCTGCTCTCTATGCTCACTATGTTATATTAATGCTACACCCTTGCTCGTTACTGCTTTATATACACTGTCATCACATCTCTTCCAATCGAGTCTTGGCCGTACACTATCACACATAATGGCCCGCGAGGGTTGTCTTTTACACTCCTCCGAACCTTCTTTTCAAAACTCTCTAGTTTCAGAGAATAAATTTGTCAGGTCAACTGACATAACTTCTCGCAGTTCTCAGTCCAATTCAAAAGTAGGAAACACTTTACTCTAGTAAAATAGGTCATACTCATAAACCCTAGGTGAGTTGGTCCCACGTACCAACACACAATTAGGACAACCACCTTGATGTCAACGGGTCATGCACCCAACGATATAATTTCTGTGGAAAGACAGACAAATATGACAAGACACTTATGGATCCGAAGCAAAAACTTACCCAAATATATTTTCTTCTACCCACCTCAGAAAATAAAAATCAACCAGAACATCCTTGAAACTAGCATGGTAATGGGAGCACCACATAAGCTGAAATAGTGGTGGAAGAATATTCATCGAGAACACGGAGACGAAGTTCGGATGTACCTAGGGGCATTAACTGCATTGATGAACATCCGAGCAAACAAAGTGCTCACTCGCCTGTTGATAGAATTTTGGGATCCGGGTAAAGTGGTATTTAAATTTGCCGAATGTGAGCTGGTGCTGACATTGGAGGAAGCCACAAGTTTTACGAATGTCATTCAATGGAAGAAAGCTAGTGCTGCTAGTTACTATGCCCGACTATCAGTTCTTGGATTCTCTAGGTCTTACCAACAGTAGAAGTTTCAGAAGTATCGAGGATGGATGGATAAGCCTCGACCAGATGTTTGACAAGTTTGGGCATCGTGAAAGCTACGAGTGGTATTCAGGGGAGTTTCAATGCGACCAAGTGATATGGGAAAGCCTCAGGCCTATCACTTTTGCAATGGCACTGTTAGGACTATTGGTCTTCACACAGTGAAGGGGCCGTATCAACATCAACCTGTTACCAGTGGTCCTGGCAACCTTCCGGGGTAATCTTCAAGCTACTTTAGTGCTGATGGTGTTAGCCGAAAGGCTGAGAGCCTTATCCGCCTGTGCACGAGGATATAATATTTTCAAAGGATGCAACTTGTTCCTGCAGATTTGGGCTACTGAACACTTTTTCCAACGATAGGCTACTATCGACTACTTCGTAGGTATCAGTAATATGACCCGTAACCACAATGAAAGAATGAGGCACTGGATTTCCCCACATGGGAAAAAATAATCGAGGGAAACACTAACCAATCTGACAGGACAATGGATCAACTGGAAACTCTCTTGGTTATGTGTAAGAGCAATCTTGAGGACTCCCCAAAGGTACTTCATTGAGTTGATCGGATTAGAAGGCATTCAATCGTACTCACCTCTGCGGGTCCTCAGACAATTTGGTATGATCCAAAATGTGTTGTGGACAAGGAGTGCGCTGTATGATGATGACTATAATGGCCAGATCCCAATTCCCAGGATAAGGAAACTGCAAGAAGAGTGGAATGACTTGGTAACAATGCCTATGGGTCAAAATTCCTGGTGCACCCCCGAGTACTACGTCTAGATTAAAGAAGAAGAAGAATGGCCCGCCCGAGCAGAGATGGTATAGCTTGGTTAGAGGATGCAGTGGTTGCTTTGCAGATTTACCATGAGATCCTACCACACTATCTTATGACCACATCAATGCATTGTCGGGTGGTCCTGGGATCCATTGACCATATGTTGCCACCAGCTGAAGAGGATGATCAAGTGGTAGAATGCATCCAGATAGAGTCAAGTACAGAACCAGAAGAAGATCCAGAAGAGGAGTATGGATTCAATGATGATGAAGAAGAGTTTGAGGAAGACCCTGAGGAGGATCAGGAAGATGAGCCAGAAGAAGAGAAGGGCCCAGGAGGTGACTCAGGGGACGGTTATTAGAATTGGTTGATTTCCCTTCCTTTTCCCTACTTTGTACCTTTATCCCTAGTTCTCTCTTTTACTTTCCAAAAGGGCAACTATCTAAACCCATGCAACCTTTTGATGTAATCTTTGTTCTAGCTTATATCAGTCCAAATTATCAATGAAAACAAATCGCTTCGGATCTAAATGTGTCAAGTCTAAATATTTGTCAAACATCTAAAAATTAAGCCTACCTCCGACAATGAGAGGTCCCCGCGAATTCTAGGAAAGCGCTAGCTGTAATGCGCGAATTCTCTGCTCTATTTGATTTCTTGCTCGCATAAATGAAGAAACTGACTCTTACTCTTTTTTTTCTTTCTTCTTATTTTTGCTTTTGCTTTATTATTACCCCTTAAGAAGAAAAGAAAGTTGGTTTGCGTCGGCTAAAACTAGCGGAGCCACCATATAATCTAAGGTCTAAGGGAAAGACGCCAGCTACAGAAGACCCAACTAAACATGCTCTGGTCGTAGCCGACAGCCCAGGGCGATCGGGGGAAAAGGACAACACTAGGAATGATGAGCACGTGGCCAGGATGATCCAAGAAATGAAAACCTTAAGAGAAGAGGTATAGCATATCATAGAATTGGCACACCTGGCCGTGACAACACTTCCTCAACCACCCAAATTCCCTACTTTAGATTCACATCCAGATCATTTTCCTTCAACATCACGCAAAAACAACAACACTCCAACCTCAACCCCCACTGCCTAAGTTATACCTTCGGTAACACCTGCTAACCCTCCAAATCCTCTTGTTCACACCCCATACGTACCACAATATCCTCAGACATCATTAAACCTGCCTATTACCACTAATGAAACTACCCCTCCTCATGACAGAGTCACTTTCACCACCAACCAGCACATACCCGTGGCAAATGTTGCTACTCATGAACAATGCGTTCCACCTGGATATGTCATTACCGAACCTACCTGTAGAGCACCTGTCACGGTCAAGGTGCCATATTAGATCGATTAGTATGTCGAGATAGATAGAGAGGCCAGGCGTAAGGAGGGAGAGTCGGTATCGGAGTAGTTGCAGAGGTTAAGAAGGCAAATGAAGAGTCTCTAAGTGGCCCGAGGAAGTGAAAGCCTGGATTATGAGGACTTATGTACTCACCCAGATGTAGATATGCCAATAGGGTACAAACCCCCCAAAATTCGATACGTTTGACGGGACAGGGGACCCTCATGCACATTTAAGGGCTTATTGCGACAAGTTGGTCGGATTAGGGAGAAATGAGAAACTAAGGATGAAATTGTTTATAAGGCGTCTGATGGGAGAATCACTCACCTAGTATACCCGGCAGGACCCGAGGAATTGGAGAACTTTGCAATATATGGAAGAGGACTTTATGAACCATTTTCGATTCAATACGGAAATCACTCCTGCTCGGTTCGAGCTGGTGAACCTGCAGAAAAACACATCTGAGTCATTCAAAGAATATGCACGACGTTGGAGGACGGAAGCTTCCAGGACGCAACCGCCACTGGATGATAGTGAACTAACCAAATACTTCATCCGATCCCAGGAGGGAATATACTTTGAAAAGATAATTGGAATGATGGGTCAAACGTTCCCCGAGCTGGTTAAGATGGGAGATTTTCTATAGGAGGGCATAAAATCTGGTACGGTGCAATCTATGGAAGCACTGCAAGCAACCAGCTAGGCCATCCAGTCGGGATCGATCTGTAGCAGGAAGAAAAAGAAATAAGAGTTCTCAGCAGTCGTCCCCTACTATCAAACTAACCCATCTCCCGGAAGCACCTCGTACTCCCCAAACAACCACTCACCACCACCTACCTATGTTCAGTCTATAATACTCAACCATACTACAACCCTCAACCATAATACAACCTTCCTCGAGCTAACAACAACCAAAACCCACAACGACCATATGCTCCTATCCAAACCACTACTCACCAAAACCGACCAGTGTATGCACCACGTCCTCATCCCAACTTTGAAGCGAGGGGTCCTAGAACCTATACCCCGATTGCTGAGCCTCTGGACTAATTGTTTGAATGGTTGAGAAGAGCAGGATTGATACACCTAATCGAGGGAAGGGTTCCTGAAAGTCCCTCCAAATATTTTGATTCCACTAAGAGATGCGTATATCATTATAATGTGCCAGGACATGATACTGAAGACTGTTTCAAGTTGAAAAATAAAATTGAAACCCTAATCAAGAGCGGAGCCATCTAGTGCACTCCAGCACCACCTAATGTGAATCGCAACTCATTGCCAAATCATCGAAAATAGGGAGCCAACATGATCACAATGGATGAAGAGTATGACTTGAAGGGAACAATTGTCCCTATTGGAAACGCAGAAGCCGCAATGATCCCTCCTCGGAAGGCTCCCATCATTACAGTACAACTAAAGCCTACAGTAATAGTTCAAACTTATCTTCAGCAACCTGCTGATGCTACTTAGGGTGAAGAAGATCGGGAATACAACACCGTCTCATGGACCTATCAGCAAAAGGGAAAAGCCAAAATGACAGACTCTGCTACAGCCCATGGTATGACTAAGTCCGGGAGGTGTTACGCCCCTAAAGAGGTCAATGGAGGAAATCCAGGGAGAGAAAAAATTCCAAGGAGAAATATAACAGACACGGAAGCCGCGGAGTTTTGGAAAAGGATGTCGAGTAAAGAGTATTCTATGGAAGAATAGTTAAAGAAAACTCCAACGCAGATATCCATCATATATCTATTGATGAGTTCGGATAGCCAAAAGGACACTTTGTTAAAAGTGCTAAGTGGGGTAAGTGTACCAAGGAACACCACCAGCGACGCATTGGCTATGACAATCGGGAAAATGGTACAGGCAAACAAGATCACTTTCAGACGATATGAACTTCCTATCGAGGGCGCAAGTCACAACAAGGCTCTTCACATCACTGTCAAATGTAGGGACAAAGTGGTATCTCAAGTGCTGGTCGACGGGAGATCAGGAGTCAAAATTTTCCTACTCTCCACCCTGCGGGAGTTATGAATTCATTTGAGGGAAGTCAAAGAAAGCCACGTAAGGGTAAGGGCCTTTGACAGTTCACAAAAGGATGTTATTGGGGAAATTTATCTAGACTTGCAGAACGAGCCGGTCGACTTTCTAGTATTATTTCAAGTGATGGACATTTTCTCTTCTTACAATTTGCTGCTGGGTAGGCCCTGGATACATATGGCAGGGGCCGTGCCATCTACCTTGCACCAGTGCATAAAATTCGAGTGAGGATGCCAAGAGATCGTGGTCCACGGCGAGTGGGGTCACTACGCCTATTTGGAGTATGCTGTCCCATTCATTGAGGGATTGGATGGAGTCGTCTTCCACGTTGTATAAATCATGCAGACTACCGAGGAGGAGAAGACTGAACAGAATTTGGGAATGCAATCGCCATACAGGCCCAAGATGGTCATAAGGGAGATGATGAAATATGGATACATGCCTGGAACAGGGTCGGGAGCCAAGTCAGATAGGATCATAGAACCAATTGAGCATAATGGGCATAAAGGAAAGGCTGGCATAGGATATCATCCACCAGAAAAGAAAACTCGCACTATTAGCTCCGGAAAAAGGTTTTTGTGCTAGAGCATGTTTCAAGTCCGGGACAGAGTCAACGCCCGAAGATGATATCATAGACGGGGTGGGAAAGCTATTCGTGAATATAATTAAAGAATACTGTGAGGGAATTGACATCAAGACACCGACTATCAGGGATGTCGAACTAGGAGACGAACTGCAGAATTGTACAGCCAGTCTATCTTTGGTTCGCTGGGAGTCTTGGTAGTATGGAACTGTAAAAGTTTTCTTTTGAAAGAAAACGGTCAATTGAGGCATGTACCGTGTCTATACATTTTTTTTATTTGCCTCTTGTGTACGCTTAAGACGTTCCCCTTTTGATGAAATAAAAAGAATCTTTTTCTTAAGTATCGCAAATCTATTTTATTGTTGTAATAATACCTACCTTTTCTTTTCAATAATCAAACCGATAAAAAACTACGTTCCGCGATTATGACATGTAATACAATTTTTGAGCGCCACGATCCAAATTACGAGGAATATGACGAAAGTATGATGCTAGACAATCTCCCGCATGAGATCGAGCAGCTGGAGAGTGAGAAAAAGCCCAACCTCAAAGAAATGGAAGTAGTCAATCTTGGAAATGAAGAAGACGTGAAAGAAACCGGAATCAACATTCACCTAGAAATCGAGCAGAACAAAAAAAAAAATTGAGTTCTTCCGACAGTACGTCAATGTATTCGCGTGGTCCTATGATGATATGCCAGGATTAAACACCGATATTCTCTACCATCGACTACCCACTGACCCCACCAGACCGTTGGTCAAGCAGAAGCCCAGGAAATTCAAACCTGATTTAAGTATGAGGATAAAAGAAAAGGTGACCAAACGGATAGAGGCAAATGTAGTAAGGGTCACCAACTATCCAAGATGGTTGGAAAACATTGTCCCAGTGCCCATAAGAATATGTGTTGATTACCGGGATCTCAATAAAGCTAGCCCAAATGATGATTTCCCCTTCCCAAATATCCACATCCTCATCGACAACTGTGCGAAGCATGAACTGTAGTCGTTTGTGGATTGTTTTGCTGGATACCACCAAATCCTAATGCACGAGGAAGACGCAGAGAAGACAACTTTCACCACTCCTTGGGCATTCTACTATTATATCATGCCATTTAGTCTCAAGAATGTCGGTGCCACATCCATGAACCCTTTTTTACGACATAATTCGTAAGAAGATCGAAGTGTATGTGGATGATGTCATCAAAAAATCTAGGAAGAGTTCAGAGTATTTGGACGACTTGAGAAAATTTTTCGAATGTCTGCGAAGGCATGATTTGAAGTTGAATCCAGCAAAGTGCGCGTTCGGAATCCCGGCTGGAAAACTATTGGCTTTTATTGTAAGCATGAAAGGGATATAGCTGGATCCATCAAAAATCAAGGCCATCCAAGAATTACCACCACCAAAGAGTAAGAAAGATGTGATGACTTTCTTGGGAAGCTTGAATTACATCAGTCGCTTCATAGCCCATTCCACAGTAATCTGTAAACCCATTTCAAACTGCTAAAGAAGGATGCTGCCACAAAATGGATAGAGGAATCCTACAAAGCTTTCGACAGAACCAAAGAGTATCTTTCAAACCTGCCAGTGTTGGTTCCCCCTGAACTAGGGAATTTATTGTTTCTCTATTTGTCAGTCTTGGACAATGCCTTCGGCTGTGTGTTGGGGAAATACGACGAAATTATGAGAAAGGAGCAGGCCATCTACTACTTAAGCAAGCAGTTCTCACCATGCGAAGCCAAGTATACTTTGATAGAACGCACTTGTTGTGCTCTGACCTAGATTGCTCAAAAGCTAAGGAATTACATGTCAGCATACACCACGCATCTGATATCTCGGCTCGATCCGCTCAAGTACATTTTTCAGAAGCCAATGCCTATTGGGAAGCTAGCTAAGTGGAAAATTCTCCTCAGCGAATTTGATATTATGAACATAACTCAGAAGGCTATCAAAAGACAAGCTTTAGTTGACCACCTCGCCGAGAATCTGGGGGATGGGGATTAAGAACCACTTACCACGTATTTTTCCGATGAAGAGGTACTATTTGCCGGAGAAGATATTGCAGAAGCGTACCTTTGATGGAGAATGTTTTTCGACAGAGCAGCAAATTTCAAAGGAGTCAGAATTTGGGCAGTCCTGATTTCGAAATCTGGACAACACTATCCAGTGTCGGCAAAGATAAGATTCCCGTGTACCGATAATATGGCTGAATACGAGGCATGCATCCTCAGAATCAGAATGGCGATCGACATGAACATCAATGAACTTTTGGTCATAGAAAATTCCGATTTGCTGATCCACTAAGTCCAAGGAGAATGGTCAACCAAGAATATCAAGATATTGTTGTACCTGCACTACGTGAAGGAGATGTGCAAGATGTTCAAAACGATTGAGTTCAAGCACATCCCCAGAACTCAGAACAACTTCGTTGACGCCCTTGCAACCTTATCATCTATGATTTAGAATCCATACAAGAACTACATGGACCCCATCAAGATAGAAATCAAGGATCAACATGCCTATTGCTTCTATGTGAATGAAGAACCATATGGTAAACCTTGGTATCACGACGTCAAGAAGTTCCTCACGGTACAGGAGTACCCATAAAATGCTACTAATGGTCAAAAGCGAGCCCTCGGGAGGCTGGCAAACCACTTTTTCCTCAACGGGGAAGTCTTGTATAGGAGGACCCCAGACTCAGGTTTGCTAAGATGTGTAGACGTTGCCGAAGCAACCAATTTGTTGGAAGAAATACAAGCGGGGATATGTGGACCCCACATGAACGGGTTCATGTTAGCCAAGAAGATTTTGAGAGCTGGATACTTTTGGATGACCTTGGAAAGTGGCAGCATCCGCTATGTGTAGAAGTATCACCAGTGTCAGATTCACGGAGATTTCATTCGGGTTCCACCAAATGAGTTAAATGTAATGGGTTCACCCTGGCCTTTTGCCACCTTGGGCATGGACGTGATAGGACCCATAGAGCCTACAATGTCAAATGAACATTGTTTCATTTTGGTAGCCATCGACCATTTCACTAAATGAGTCGAGGCATCTACTTACAAGGCCTTCACAAAGAAGATGGTGGCAAATTTTGTCCGGAATAACATCGTTTGCAGATTTGGGATACCAGAGTCAATCATCACTGACAACACTGCCAACCTCAATAGTGACCTCATGAGGGAAATCTGCTAGAAGTTTTGAATCATCCATCACAATTCCACAGCTTGCAGATCACAAATGAATGGGGCAGTCGAGGCAGCCAACAAAAATATCAAGAGGAGTCTGCGAAAGATAGTGGACAATTATAGACAATGACACGAAAAGCTACCTTTTGCTTTATTGGGTTACTGGACTACCATGAGAACATCCACTGGGGAAATGTCGTACATGTTGGTATATGGCACTAAAGCAGCGATACCCGCAGAAGGCAAAATTTTGTCCTTAAGAGTCATCCAAGAAGCAAAATTGGATGATGCAGAGTAGATACGGGTCATGCAAGAACAACTCATGCTCATTGACGAGAAAAGAATAGATGCAGTATGTCATGGACAGCTATACCAGAACAGGATGCTAGTGCATCTAACAAAATAGTGAAGCCTCGCTAATTCACACCGGGGATGTTGGTTATAAAGAAAATCTTTCCCCATCAAGAGGAAACTAAAAGGAAGTTTGCACCAAACTGGCAATCTCCTTACGTGGTCCACCGACCATTGTCTGGCGGAGCTTTTATCTTAGCAGAAATGGATGGAAGAGTCAACACGAAGCCGATTAACTCGGACGCAAGCAAGAGAGCTA
>AWOL01S0067621.1:0-46572 GCA_000715115.1 Nicotiana otophora
ATATATATATATATAAATATGGAGTTTTGAAAAAATTAGAGAGGTACTTTGAGGTGGTTCCATGTTGGTACTAGTGGTCAACAAGGGCTATGTGGCAAAATAAAAAGAAGCAAAATGCAATAAGAAAAACATATGCGGTAGCATTCAAGGAGGGTACAGTCACTATATTCCAAAATATTCATCCAACCTGTCCCGAAGCCTATACTACAACCCTTAAAAAATCCTTTTTGATCTACAACGAATTATTCATGAGATAGCAATGAGTTAAAATAAGGGCAAGCATATGGACTGATACTTGTAGCACTTAGCCTTCTTTCTGAGTGCGAGAGTGTTTGATTGTATCCCCTGTGCATATATGTTGAATTGGGGCTTTTCTTTGATGTGAGCACGTATGAATTGCAATATTTAGCATAAGTTAGGCTTCTTGAAATAGGATACAAGTGCATATCTAGCTGTGGGTAGCATTCTATCATTGATCTCGAGGCTCGAAGTTCACAAACTAATTATTCGAACTGATTAATGATCTTTGTCTTCAAAGAAGGGTGAATATAAGAAGTTTCATGCTTGTTAGCTAACAGTCAACACCATCCATAGTCACTGCTGCTTTGTGATCAGTCGAAAGTATATTAGTATTTGGTAGGTTGATTTTTTAGTTGCTTGAGGGCAAGCAAGAGTCTAAGTTGGGGTTGTTGATGTGCTGTACAAATACGGCACTTTTGATACTAATTACATAGACTTTAGCTCATCTTTTAAAGCATTATGAGTTATTTCTTATGTAGTTTTGGTGTTTTGCAGGAAACCAAACTTGAATAGCTAAGAACATGAAAAAGATGACAAAAATCCATGGAAAGGCAGAAATGCGGCAGGTCTGCGGCCGCAAAAATATTGTGCAGACCGCAGATCCATGCAGAATGAAGCAGAACATCCCAGTTTCTGATAGTCTAGTCTGCGATCCATTGTGTGGTTGCATAACTCTTATGCGGACCACATAGTGATCGCACAAATGCAAAAGGATTTCCAGTGAAGATGACTTTGTAGTACATTATGCGGTCGTGAAACCAATATGCGAACCGCATAACCATAATGCGATAGAAAACTGGAAAACTTTGTGATCAATTCTGCGGTGAAAAATGAGGATGTGCGGACCGCGAAAGTGTTCTGCGACCCATTCTGCGGTCGCAGACATGATCTGCATGGTCATTTTTGTGACTTTTTCACCACGACATTTAGACCATTATAAAAAGAATGATTAAGGTTTTTGTGGACCATCTTGTATGAAAAAGAGGCTACACTTAGAGCATTGAATACACCATTATTTTGGAAGCTTTTGGGATAGAATCCAAGATTTTATTCTCTTTGTAAGCTTTATGACTTTATTTATTACTTTATTCTTGTATTCTAGTATGAGTAGCTAACTTTAAATACTAAGGTTGTGGACCCTAAGTAGGTGTAATGTTAATGGGTGTTTACCATTAAATATATATATAATAGTTGGTTGATTTCTATTCATTTCTTATGCTTCATTTATGGTTGATGGTTTCAAACACTGACTAGTGCCGTTTGACTCTATCTTTACGTGAAAAAGTGGGTTAGGGTTTGGTAGAATTGAATAGCAAGAACTCAAGGCTTTAAACCTTATTTAATAGAATCGCTTAGGGATAAGAGGATTCTACTTGGTATAAATTAGTTGCTCTTAATTGTAACTCTTTTATATTTTGAAAGATCATAAAGAGGAAATACTACCTAGTTATTGGAAATATAGAGTAGTCATTTAGGAACTATTTACATATCAAAGGACCTTCAATTAGAAATATATCATATTAACACCGATAGCATTACATTCCATTGATTGGGACAGAACCTTGCTTTCCTTAATCAAATCAATCACATTCTCTTAACAAAATAGTTTTCTTGACAATTCACAATTACAACACTCTTTTGAAACTAACGGAGTAGAATTACTATTTAAGCTAAGTTTCACACTACTCAAGTAATCTTTTCACACATATTCTCTATGGGATTCGACCCCAACCTATTTGGGTTATTATATTTGACATCGATCGCCTTACACCATTGATTTAGGTGCAATTTGAGCGTATCACTTACCTCATGAATTATGGTGGTATCCCTCTCCAAAATAGCCACTAGTCGAGCTTCTAAAGTCCAAAAATGAGAGAAATCTCTAAACCCTTCGATTATAATATCCTGTCTAGGCATCTCGAACACGCGGACAAATAGGATGCACCTGCGGTTCCGCTTTGGCGGAAAATCCACCGCTTCTGCGAAGCTCTCTTAAGTCCCGACCAGCGGCTTCTGCAGCCCTTTCCCCGCTGCTGCAGAGTCAACTCCACTTCAAAGACAAAAGCCTCCAAGACCATCATTCGCTTCCACGACCAACTGCCCGCAGCTGCGACCACTGCCCAGCCTTGCCCAATTCCGTATCTGCGCCCTCCTGGCCGCTTTTGTGGCTCCGCACCTGCGGCCAATTCCATGCAGGTGCAGTTACACCAGTGTTGAACCCAACAGATTTTCCATAAGTCCAAAATTCATTCCTATTTCAATTTGAATCACACCCGAGGCCACCCGGACCCCATCCAAACATACCAACATATCCTAAAATATAATACGAATTTAGTCGAAGCCTCAAATCACGTCAAACAACATCGAAAATATAAATCGCACCCTAATTCAAGCCTATTAAAACTAATGGATTTCCAACTTCTACAATCGATGCCAAAACCTATCAAACCAAATCCGATTGACCTTAAATTTTGCACACCAGTCATAAATGACACAACAGACCTTTTTCCACTCCCGGAACTAAAATCCAGGCCTAGTATCAACAAAGTTAATTCTCGGTCAAACTTCTCAACCTTCCAAACCTTCATCATTCCAACTTTCGCCAATTGAAGCCAAAATGACCTACGGACCTCCAAATCAGTATCCGGACATATTTCTAAGTGCAAAATCACCATACTAAACTATCAGAACCATCAAAGCTCTATTCCGGAGTCGTTCACATATGAGTCAATATCCGGTCAACTCTTTCAACTTAAGTGTCCCAATTTATTCCGAAATATCCCCGGAAGCAAACCAACTACCTGGCAAGTCACATAACCACAAATGAATATAGAATAATAAATGGGCCCGGTTGTTACAATTAAAGAAAATTAAGATCAATCATGGTCACAGTTACTAATAGTTTATTATTGTTTAGGTGATTTTCCTAAGGAAGTAGGGTACTAAAAAGAAACTTTCACAGGCAATCCACGTTACAATGCTGCTTAGAGTTAAGACACTGTGTGGCAAACTTACTGTGATACTAAATACGCAAGACATGAACATGTCTCTCTGTTTTTATATTTTCTGTTTATGGTCATTATCATATTATTTTACACGCTACTACGCCCTTGAAAAAAAACTTACACCAACATTTATGGATTTCTTTTTGTTTTAACAGATTAGTTCTCTTAAAGGAGGAGAGATAAATTTTGGTAGTAATTGCCTTATGACGTTCTAACAATATTTTTTCCTTTGATGCAGTTCTAGGTTGTTACTACCCTTCTGTTATTTCTGGTATTGAGACATTTTGGTGAAGATATCATTGGGGGAGGAGTTCAGGGAGTCTTCTTTCTTGAGAAATTTCTTTAGCATATTTTTATGATTGCACATGCTGCTTTTCTACTCCTATTACCATATGCACAAAATCTTAGAGTGGTAATAATAGTAGAAGGTCAAACTCAAAATGTCATATGGTTTTCCAAATATTATCCTCCATTTCTGCTTTATTTGCCATAACTGTGTAAAATATTAGTTATTGAAGGTGGAAAAAAGGAAAACCTAAGTTTGCTGGAGTTCTGTTATTGATTCTCTTCCTATGTTGTAGTTACAAGTGTTGAAACTTAATTCTCAAAGAAATGCATGAAGACTATGAGTGAGGTGGGTCTCGACAAATCTTAAGGACCTGTAGGAATGTTGTTTGTAGCAATGAGTTGGCCGCAAAAAGCTAAAATACCAGGGAACATCAATCAAGAGGATGAAGCCAAAGTGTGCCAATTATATTTAACATAAAGAAGCCTCGCTCGGTCACGAGAAGAAGTTGAATGTTCAATTGTGCGAACGTTTCATTTAAAAGTTTAAACTGTTAGAGCACGTATAATTATTTCTTGACCCGAACTGCTGCCGTCTCACTGATTCGGGTGTCAATTCTCCAACTAACTATTAACAGTGACGGAGTCAAAAACCTTTCACTAACGGGTGTCAAACAATGAAGGAGTAACTCCCGAAGAAGCCAAGGGGAGTCATTATACAGTATATATACATTAAAATAAAATTGTATCTAGCTACACAATGTAATTTCCCGGTGAAGGAGTGTCAATTGACACCATTGCACATATATATCCAACTTTCTTGCCCTCAATTACCACCTCGCCCATGCAACAAAAGAAAAAAGAAACCTCCCAGCAAAAATGTTCCCATGAAACATTCCAGTCATTTGTATAGAGAGACGAAAAGTAACGAGAACTTTTACGACCATAATCCCATGTTTTACCTTTCTGAGTTTAAGGTAGTGGATCCAAGTTTACAAACAATTTTGCAAATTCTTCTTTTTCTCTTGCACAAGTATTTCGCTAAATTTCCACCTTGAGTATGCCAAAGAATCATATCTATTTATTCTTTTTACTAATTAAATATGTGTACTACACTTAAATTTCATAATGAAACCTTAATCCAAATAAACGTACTAGCTAATTCAAAGTTGTCATGAATCTTGTCAACAAAAACAGGCCATTAACTGCAGAATCTTTAGTATTCGGACTGAGTTTCTGGAATACATTAATCCAAGCAAAAGTGGTGCTGTAGGCATCAGTTCACTGAATATAAATGTTACAACCCATATTCGCGTATGTTAAATCACGTCGTAAGTTAGTCGACGTAAATTCGAGAAGAGATTATCTTTGAGATGATAAGAAGTTAATCCTGTTGGTCTTAAATGTTACAAGGGTGTATAAGAGTGGTTAACAAGTATTAGAAGTTAGAAGTTAAACGGATCAAAGATATTGTAACCCATACTTTCAGGGTAAAACTAGGGGTGCTTAGGAGGTCGTGGTTTTTGTTATTTGAATCATATGATATCCGTATCATAAGTTTTGAAATCAACCGAGTAATGAAACAAAAGAAATTGCAAGTTACGTTCATATTGTTACTGAAACTTTGGGTCTAATGTGACTGAGCTTTTCTCTCAATGTACTTGGATTTACGGGGTGATCCACCCACCAAATTGAAGATATACGAGTGTAGTTTTCAACGCATTAAACCGTTCGTCGATAAGGCATTGAAGTAGAGAGATATTCGCGTTTTTGCGAAACAGCACAAGCAGCTCCCTATGGGACCCACATAGGCGGTTGAGATATCTTGATACATATATACATACATATATATATATATACATACATATATATATATATATATATGTGTGACGCCTTGAACTCGTTTCACTCCTTTTTCACTCTCTCCAGAGCCTAGAAACCTAAAAACCTTCTCCTAAAGTTCTATCATGATCCAAGATCCAAACAAAGGATAAACAACATAAATCAAGTGTCGAAAATCCCGTGGTGCTAGTGAGTTTCTTGTTCTTCTTGCGGTTGCTAATTTTGGTGTGGTTCTGTCACGACCCGAAATTCCTACATTGGGACTGTGATGGTGCCTAATATTTCACTTGCTAGGCAAGCCAACATTAGATGTTTTTCTTAATCACTTTTAATAAATCAAATCAAATGAAAACCAATAAGCTAAATAAACTGAAATAAAATAGATAAATCTGATATACGACGATATCAAAATACAAATCCCAGAACTGGTATCACGAATACACGAGTGTCTAGAGTACTAGAAATAAAAGTCTGAATGAAAGCATAACTATCTGAATCGAAATAAACAGCTAGAGTAATGTAGAAGGGGACTTCATGGTTGCGAACGCTATGCAACTATACCTCAAGTCTCCGTCAAGCACCGGATCCTATCAATGTACTGACCGCCGCTAGGACCGACTCCAAAATCTACACAAGATTACAACCGACCTCATGTACTCTGCAGTTCTGAGCCTAACCTCGAAGAAGTAATGACGAGGCTAAGGCGGGTCACTTACAATAACCTGTATGCAGTATAATAATAATAATAGGTAAAGAAAACAGGAAGTCAAAGTAAGGTAGTTAATTTATGAAAATAGAACTCAATCCTTGCGATCAGAGAACCCAGAATAACCGATCTCTTAATTTCATGTAACAATGCTGGAAAACCAACACAATAACAACAACGAATACAACACACATAATCCGTTGCGGCGCGTAATCCGATCCCATCGTACACACACAATCCTCCCTTATTTAACCATAGAGTCATTTATCAGTATCAGAAATCATGTATAAAATCCATTGTGGCGCACAACCCGATCCCACCATATCATCATAATCAATGTCATAATCCTCTCTTATATCACCATGTCACAATTTATCAATATCAAGTATTACATACATAACCGTTGCGGCGCGCAACCCGATCCAACAATATTAATAATAAAATCCACCCTTATTCAACCACATTACAACCGTTGCGGCGTGCAACCCGATCCATAAACAATTTCAATAAATGTAATCAATCCAATAGCTCAATTCACAAGAAAATCTTCGATTAAAGAATATGAAATCAAAGCAATAAAGGAACCATGTACTGATCAAAGGAATGCCTACAAATAATACAAAAGCAACCAAAATAAGCCAACTATGTGACAGTTAAGGTGTGCAAGTAAGATAATTAGGGCAAGTAGAAATTAATCATGGAGTTAACAAGGGAAAGAACAATTCAAAACAAGAATAATTAATGAGAAGTAACAAATTACGGCATATGAAGCAATTAAAGCATGTAACAGTTAAGGCATAGAGTGAGATAATTCATGAAATATGAAAAGAAGTCATGGAAACAATCATTTTGACGGCGTATATACACTCGTCACCTCGCATATACGCCGTTACACACGCAATTCACATAGCAAATAGGTCAAGGGTTCTTAATTCCCTCAAATCAAGGTTAGACCATACACTTACCTTACTCCGCAATCAAATCAAAGCTCAGCCGTGGTCTTTCCTGTAAAATCCGCCTCCAAACCAATCGAATCTAACCAAAATCAACTTAATATCATCAAACAATACCAGGGAAATCAATTACAATAGATAATGCAAAAAGTCATGGAAATCCTAAAAGGTCAACCCCGGGCCCGCTTGGTCAAAACCTGACATTCGGACCAAAACCCAATTACTCATTCACCTCCGAGCTCGATTATGTAATTAGTTTAGAAATTTGACCTCAATTTTATAAAAATCCCCAATTCTACCCAAATCCCTAATTTCTACCAGAGAAATCCTAAATTTGATGTTGAAATCTCATGAAATGCAATGAGTAATTAAAAAGAAGTGGACTAAAGTCACTTACAAATAAATTTAGGAACACAGTCTATTGGAAAATCGCCTCCAGGGGTGTTTAGGGTTGAGAGATTGTGAGAAATGAGTTAAATTTCATTTTCCCCCAATTTTACCTAGATGCGGATGTCGCAATTGCGATGTCATGTTCGCAATTGCGTATATCACAAATTCGAGAAAGGGGTCGCAAATGCGAACCCTGTCTCAGAAGAATAGTCGTCGTAAATGCGACATATTGGTCGCAAATACGAACCCAGAGCCCTCGCAAATGCGAACCATCCCTTCGCAAATGCGAAGGCTTCTGAGGAACACTCTGAGTCACAAATGCGACTCTATCTTCGCAAAAGCGGCAAATGCATGTTCACAAATGCAAACTTTCTCCTCACAAATGCAAGACTCCCCAATCCAGCCCATGCTCGCAAATGTGAACACTTGGTCGTAAAATCGAGGCTCACAATTGCGAGCCAGACCTTGCAAATGCGAGATCTGCAGATCACACCAGCAACAGTGAAGGCATCAGCTATCTCCCCAAGTCCAAAATCAATCTGTAGCCTATCCGCAACTCACCTGTGCCTCTCAAACCAAATATGCACAAAAGTGTAATAACATCATACAAACTTAATCACACAATCAAATCACCAAAATAACATCTAAACGAATCAATCCTCAAAATGAATGAACTTTCAAAGTAAAACTCAAGAACACTATAATCATGTTTAAGTGTCCGAATCATGTCAAATCAATTCCGAATTGAACCAAATTTTTGCAGACAAGTTTCAAATAGCAATACAAAACTATTCCAAGTTTTAACATCAACATCCGAACGAAGTCAACTTATGGTCAAACTTAGGAATTCTTTAACTTCCAAAAATGCTAGTTTTGGGCAAAATGAGTCAAAGGAAGTTAGGGACTTTCGAATTCTATTCCGGGCATACGCCTAAGTCCCAAATCACCATACAGACCCACCGAGACCATCCAAACACTGATCTGTGCCCGTGTATATAAAATATTGACCATAGTCGTCTCAAGTCATTACAAAGACGAAAATTCACATTTTCTTATATTTTTACATATTAATTTTCTGAACAAAGACAAGGACTGTGCACACATATCGAGTAAGGCTAAATAGATCTATTCTAGGTCTCGGAACATAGAAATAAAGGTTGAAACTGAAAGTGACCTACCGGGTCATCATAGGTTCCAACTCGTGTAGTGTGACGACCCGACTGGTCGTTTTGTATATTATAGCCCCATTCCCCTATTTATTGACTCTTCTATTTTAATTTGTGGTTATGTGACTTTCAGGGATGGTTAAATTTGTTTTAGGAAAGTTCTAGATTGAATTGGGACACTTAGTCCCAAGGTTGAAGGCTTACGTTGAAAACATTGATTGGAATTTGACTTTTATGTAGACAACTCCGGAATGGAGTTTTGATTGTCCCAATAGCTTCGTATGGTGATTTTGAACTTAGTCATATGTTCAAATATTTATTTGGAGGTCCGTAGGTTGGTTTGATGCTTTTTGGCAAAAGTTGAAAAGTTTAAGGTTTGGAATGTTGATAAGTTTAACCGAGAGTTGAATTTATTGATATAGGGTTAACATTTTGGTTTTGGTAGTTGGAATAGGTCCATTATGTTATTTGGGACCAGTGTACAAAATTTGAGGTCATTTGGAGTTTATTTGATATGGTTCTTCATGAGTTTTAGAAGTTTGAAGTTCATTACTTTCATTAGGTTTGGATTCGAGTGCGATTTGTGATTTTGATATTGTTTTATGTAATTTTAGACTTCGAGTAAGTTCGTAACATGTTTTATGACTGGTTAGTTCATTTGGATGGGGTCCCGGGGTCTCGGGGGTATTTCAGATGGTTGACGGATCATGTTTGGACTTGGGAAAAATGCTGAAGATTGCAGGTTCTGGTGCAATTGCACCTGTGATGATTTGGCCGAGGCCGGAAAAGCGGCCCAGTGATTGTAGAAGCATAATTGGTTGGAGCTGGAGAAGGCCACAGATGCGAGGGAGTATTCACATCTGCGAGCACGCAGATGCGAAGAAGGGAACGCATAAGCGGAGGAAGGCTGGGTGCGCAGGTGTGTAGGTGGAGCCGTAGATGTAGATGTGCACGTGTACTAAGAGGTCCACAGATGCAGAGTTGGATGGAAGCTTGAGAGTTTGTAGGTGCGGTTGTACTTTCGCAGAAGATGACTCGCAGATGCGAGGGTGCATCTGCAAAAGCGAAAAGCTGGAGGCTGATGAGGGATCGCAGATGTGACGTTAGGACGGCACCTGTGGAACCGCAAATGCAGTTAAGTGAGCTGCAAGTGCGAGAATCACTAGCAGACTTTTAAAACGAGGGTTTTGGTCATTTTTCTCATTGTGAATTTGTGAAAATTGGCTAAGGGCCTTTTGCTGCAATTGAAGAGGTAAGTAAAGTTTAATCACTTTTGATGTTAGATATTGATTACCCATTGATTATTACACCTCGTTTATGTGAATTTGAAGTGAAATTTGGGGATTTTAGACTATGTTGTTGGAGAGTAAGATTTGGTGATTTGGGGTTCGATTTGTGGATGGAATTGGATAAAATTAGCATGGTTGGACTCGTAATTGAATGGGTGTTTGGAATTTGTGAATTTTATCGGGTTCCGGGGTGCGAGCCTGGAGTTGACCTTTTTGGTTGACTTTGCATATTTGATTCAAGACTAGGGTTTTGGTCATTTTTCTCATTGTGAATTTGTGGAAATTGGCTAAGGGCCTTTTACTACAATTGAAAAGGTAAGTAAAGTTTAATCACTTTTGATGTTAGATATTGATTACCCATTGATTATTATACCTAGTTTATGTGAATTTGAATTGAAATTTGGGGATTTTAAACTGTGTTGTTGGATAAAATTAGTATGATTGGACTCGTAATTGAATAGGTGTTCGGAATTTGTGAATTTTGTCGGGTTCCGGGGTGTGACCCCCGAGTTGACCTTTTTGGTTGACTTTGCATATTTGATTCAAGACTTTAGGTTTATTGTTTGGGATTGTTTTCTATGGCTATTATTGATGATATTAAGTTGCTTTGACTAGATTCGAGTCGCTCAGAGGCCGATTCACGAGGACAGGGCTTTTTGGAGTATTGAGTTGTGTGGTTTGAGGTAAGTAACATTTCTAAACTTGGATTAGAGGGTAATTATCTCTGGGAACTATGTTATTTGTGATGTGTTGAAGTGGTGCACATGCTAGGTCACGGGTGTGTATCGGGGTAATCAAGATCCGAGTTGATTTTTAGACTATTACCAGACTTGTTTTGCTGTTATATCTTGTTATATCCATGTTCCCCCTACTTGTTTGATTATCTGATATGTGATTTGTGTTAGAAATCATGTTAAGGCTATGTGATTATTTGGTTGATACCTAATGAGACTATTTCTGTTATTTTAGGTTATCTGACTTAACTGTAACTATACACTCAGTCATGATTCTTCATTTGCATACCATATCTCAATCTCTGTTCATCATTCATTTTTACATCGCACGTTGTTATTGTTTTCCATATGTGGTGCTGTTGGGCTGAGTGATATGAGATTTGAGAGCCCGTGAGACTTGAGAGGTTGATGACAGAGGTGGGCCTTAGAGCCGTGTTAAGAGTCTTATTTAGATCGGGTTGCATGCCGCAACGGACCATATTGGCTTTTTTATTATTTGGATCGGGCTGCACGCTGCAATAGGCAATATTTGCTTTTAATTGGCGCTTGGGTAGGATCCCCCCTCCGGAGTCTGACATACTAGTAGTTAGCGCAGGCACAATGATATACATACATGTGCTTTGGTGAGGGGCATTGATGCTAGGCACCCGTACAATATTGAGTGATTGTGTGTGTGTGTCATGAAGTGGGCATTTGAGACAGACAACTTGAGTATGCTGAAAGTGAGAGTACATGGGGATAACACCGTGAAATCATTCACTTGACATGCATATTTGACATGTAGGCATAGAGATGCATCATTCCTCATGTTAGCTTGTAAAGATAGGCATATGCTCATTCGACTTACTTTAAGGATTGATTTCATTGATTTTACGTCGAAGGGTGCTTATTATGTCAAAGACAAGAATGGTTATGAATATCAGTAACGTCTACTCATCTACGATACCAAGTTTAAAGCTGGAGAAGAGACTCTAATGGCCATGGCATGGATCTCTTTTCCAGGTTTGTTACCTACTTTCTTTGTGAAGGAATGTTTAGTTTACTTGCTTCAGCTATTGGGAAACCACTTCACCTAGATACGGCTACAATCAATAAGACTAGACCTAGTTATGCAAGGGTTAAAGTGTTTGTGGATTTATTAGCTGATCATCCTAAGAAAGTTAGGATGGATATTGAAAATGAATTATCTGGAGAAATAAGGACAGAGTGGGTAACAATTAAGTATGATATGCTGACTAAGTACTGTAAGCAGTGTAGATTGCAAGGTCATTGAATGTTGGCGTTTGCATCCAGAATTGATGGTTAATGATCAAGGAAATCAGGCAGTAGATGGGAATGCTAACAACAAAGAGCAGAATAAAGAACCTTTGATGATTCTGTCAAGTGGAAGAGTGGTGGGGAATGTTGGTGAGCAATGGAAAGAAGTAAGAGATAATCGTGTGAAGAATGGTGCAAGGTCAAACTGGCAAGGAAAGTGTTACAGTAGATACTAATAATGTGCAGCAGGGTACTGGTGTTGCTCATCAAATTAATGATAATTCAGGAAAGTAAATTTTTCCAGTGATTGGTAATGGTCAACAAGGTAATGGTAATTCAAGGAGGGAAATTGTTCTAATTGGTGCAGTTACTACTCAACAAATTCAAACTGCTAATAAATTGCAGCTTTAGAGGTTCAGGATGGTGATGATGAGAATAATAATCAGTTGGTTGTGGTAGAAGAAAGCACTGAAGTAAGAAGTCCTCGACCTAATCCTACTACAACTGGGAATTTAAATCCTGCAACTGCTATCTTTACTCCTAAATCGAATAGGATTGAAGGCTCAAAGAAATGAATAACTACAAATCCTGCAGGGAATGGGAATGTAACAGCTGATGATGTTCAAAAGGAATCTACAGCAGCATGGGTGAATAGAACTTCCGTTGGTAATATTGTCACAACCAATTAGTCATACCAGGAAATACCATCTCAAGCAACTGATATTGATGCAGCAGCTCGAATATTCAAGGATGATGAGAGATTAAAACTTAGTGGAAGTAAGCTATGGAGTGATCAAACGGAAGAAGACTCAGAGGAAGGTGAATTACCTGAGGAAGCCAGTGGTGAGGAAGAATCATCAGATGAGGAAAAGGAAGAAGAGGAACAAAGTATTAATGGAAGGACCAACAAAGAGCAAGGGATTGCAGATAGCAATAATGGAAAAAGTAATAAAGATGTAGCTGATCAAGGTGAAAGGAATGACATACATTCAGAAGTCGATGGTGTCCACAAAGTTCTAAGACCTAACCCTGGTAGGTTACTACTTCCAGCACAGCCAAATATAGCTTCTAGGAAGCCTTTGGGTGATAAGGCTATGATCACTGATATGATTGTGGCTAAGGAAGTAGATGTAGTGAATAAGGAAGGAACTATGAAGCCTTATGGTGGTGTGAACGATATCCATAATGTGGAAGCATGATTGATCAAGAATACTAAGCCTAGTGGTATTGAAGCACAATAAAATCAGGAGAAAGTACACAAAGGTTTGATTCCTAATCCTACAAATAACCAACTGACAGATTCACTGGAGGTCATGCGTGAAGATGATAATATTGGGGTAAAGGGAGAGATCTTGATGATGAATCTACTTATCAGAACTTCAGGCATATTGCAAGGCAATGTGATCTCTCACCTAGGCACATGGATAAAGGGAAATAAGTTGGAAAGGGGAAGAAGAAACAACCAAAAGATAACAATCAAAGAATAGTTCCTGGAGTTCAAACTCGAAGGACCCTAACTAAATCTCACAATTAATAATAAATGCCATCATTTGGAATGTGAGGTCAGTAAAGACAATGCAAGCCTTTGAGAGGCTTATCAGCATGCAAAGGCAACATCATTTTAAGTTTATAGCAATCATGGAACCAAAATAAAAGAAGAAGAAGCTTGAAAGATATAGGAGGAGGATTGGAATGCTGCAGGCCTTCTCTAATGTTTCTAATAAAATCTAGGTGTTCGTGGATGATGATCATAGAGTTGATATAATTTATGACTTGGAGCAGCAGCTTACTTTGAAGTTCACAAACCTGGATACTCAATTATCATTTATGGACATTTGTGTATACAAAATGTGATGCCATCGAGCGTATAGAACTGTGGGACAGTTTGTGTAATTTGGCCAGTGATATGTCCTTACTTTGGCTTGTAGGGGGGACTTTAATATTATATGGGATGAGGAGGAGAAATTTAATAGACTACCAGTGTCTTTGAATGAGGTAAATGGCTTTCGACATTGTATTAACACATATAACCTCTGTGATCTACGCTTTAAAGGAAGTATTTTCACTTGGTGGAATGAGAGAGGTGAAGATGACTGCATTTTCAAAAGTTTGGATCGATGTCTGGGAAATTTGAAGTTTCAACATATGTGGCCTAATTTAGAGATCACTCACTTATCCAAAATAGAGTCTGATCATAGTCCCATGTTATTGAAAAGCAATCCTGATGCTACACCAATCAAGAAGGCTTTTAAATTTCTGAACTTTTGGAGTAAGCATTTGACTTTCAAAGATGTGGTGGAACAAAACTGAAATGCAGACTTTGTAGGAGATCCTTTCTTTGTGTTCAATCACAAGTTCAAGAAATTGAATAAAGCTTTGTCAATATGGAGTAGAGCAACATATGGGGACATTTTTCAAAGAATTGCAAGTCTGGAGGAGGTTGTGATAGTGCACGAGGCTCAATTTGAGAGGTCTCCTACATATCATAATAGAGAAAAGCTACAGAAAGTTCAAGCAGAGTTGATCAGATTTTTAGCTTTGGAGGAGGAATTTTGGAAGCAACAAACCTGGAATGTCATGGTTCCAAGATGGTGATAGGAATATGAAATTTTTCCATGCACAAGTTAATGGCAGAAGAAGAAGATTGCAGCTGAAGAGAGTGCAGAATTCTAATGGTGATTGGTTAGAGGACAGTGTCGAGATGGCTGATGAAGATGTGAGATTTTTTCAAGCCAAATTTCATGAAGAAACTGTTCCCACATCCTTTAGAATCCTTGATCATATTCATACAATGATTGACAATGCTTAGAACTTGGAATTGATACAACAACCTACTAAAGAAGAGGTATAACAAGCTATTTTTGGTCTAAATGGGGAAAGTGCAAGGGGTCTTGATGGCTTTACTGGATGTTTTTTCCATATTTGTTGGGATATAATTGGTGATGACATTGTAGATATGGTGAAGGCTTTCTTCAATGGTCATGAATTGCCCAGATATGTTACTCACACTAATCTGGTATTACTACCAAAGAAGAATGAAGTTGTTACTTTCTCTGATATGCGACCAATTAGCCTTAGCAATTTTGTTAACAAGATCTTTTCTAGAGTTGTGCACGAAAGGCTTGCAGTGTTGCTTCAAAATCTAATTCTAAAGAACATGCTGGATTTGTAAAGGGCAGGAGCATAGTAGAAAATGTTTTCTTAACACAAGAGATCATCACAAACATCAGACTTAGAACCAAAGCAGGACCAAATGTAGTGATCAAATTGGACATGACCAAAGCCTATGATCAATTGTCATGGCTTTTCTTAGCTAGGGTATTGAGGAAGATGGGATTTTGAGAAAAGTTCATTGGATTGATTTTTGGGATTGTTTCAAATAATAGGTATTCAGTGTTACTTAATGGGCAACATCATGGTTTCTTTAAATCATCAAGTGGGGTGAAGCAAGGTGATCCATTATCACCTACTTTATTTATACTGGTTGTTGAAGCATTATCAAGATGGTTGAATGCATTGCATAGGAATCAATACTTTTATGGATTTAGATTGCCCAAATGGAGTCCCAAGATAAATCATCTAGCATACGCGGATGATACTATCATATTTACTTCTTCTCGTGCAAGGTCATTGCGTTTGATCATGAATGTTTTGGCAGCCTATGAGGGTGCATCTGGCCAGCTCATAAACAAGAAAAATCTGCCATATACATGCATCAACCATCACGTGAAGCAGTGGTGAACAAGGTGCAAAGGATCACAGGTATAACTAAGCAGGATTTCCCATTTACATACCTTGGTTGTCCTATTTTCTATGCTAGAAGGAGGATGGATTATAACCAAGGTCGCATGAATAAGGTAATGAATAAGCTGCACAATTTGAAATGGAAGTTTTTGTCTATAGGAGGAAGGGATATATTAATCTCTAATGTTCCCCAAAGTATGCCAATACATCTTCTTTCTTTTGTAAATCCCCCACTTTATGTGACTAACAAGCTACATAAAATATTTGCTCAATGTTTCTGGAGCAATACAATAGGTGTGGCAAAAAGGCATTGGGCCCTCTTGGAACACTTTATATTTACCTTGTGAAGAGGAGGTATGAGTTTTCGATCACTACATGATATCTCCAAAGCTTTGTTTTGTAAGTTATGGTTGAACTTTAGAACAAAACCTAGCTTGTAGAGTGCATTTATGAGTCAGAAATATTACAAAAAGTTGAACCCTATGATCGTTCCTTGGATAAATGGTTCTCATGTTTGGAGAAAAATGTTGGAATGTAGGGATATCATTGAACATCAAATACTATGGCAGCCTAAGATGAGGTCCTCACTATTCTGGCTTGAAAACTGGACAAGTTTGGGAGCTCTATACTTTGTCACACCTCCAGACTTTGTATGTGATGAATCCATACACAACATATATGATGTGGCTGAGAATGATCAATGGGATGAGGAGAAGATAAGGGAGCTACTGCCAGAAGAACTTGCAGATCACATTCTGCTGCACATGAAGCCTCCAGTAGTGCACGATGTTCTAGACAATCCTCAATGGATGCTAGAAACAAGGGGTGTATTCAGTGTAAAATCAGCATGGGAGTACTTGAGAAGGAGAAATGAACCTGTCAATGCTTACAAGAAAATCTGGGTGAAAGGACTACCTTTTAAGATTGCTTTCTTCAGGTGGAAAGTGTGGAAAAACAAGCTCCCTTTGGATGATTTCTTCAGGAGATTGGGGTATCTTATGGCTTCAAAGTGTTGGTGCTGTACTAAACCAAACGAGGAGACTATGCAGCATCTGTTCTTTACATCATATGCTGCAAATAGGGTGTGAAAATATTTTCTGGCTCATGCGGGAATTACTATGCAGGGGATTATATCCCATCAAGTAGTTTCCAAGTGCTGGATTGTAGATGTGATCCCTCGATTGCAGCTTATTGTTCAAGCCTTGCCAGCTGTGATTGTGTGAGACTTATGGAAGAGAAGAAACAACTACAAACATGGATATGCTGTAACTGTTAGCAGGGTCATTTAAACACAGAAGCTGAAGCTAAGGCAATTCTGTAGGCCTTGAGGTTTTGTGTGGAGCATGATTATGGTCTTATTGATCTCCACACTGATTCAATGATGCTAAAAAATATTTTAAATGGGGAACAGAGTGTGCCATGGGTTATGTCTGCAGGGGGGGGGGGAGATCAAGGAGCTGATGGCAAGAAGCAATGTCACTGTGGCTCATACTCTTAGAGAGGGAAATAGTTTGGCTGATCAGTTAGCTAACTATGCATTAGATGTTGGATCTATTAAGGCACACAATTTTTGGGAGCTAGATATTAAAGGGAGAAGGATAGTGAATAATGACAAGTTACAATGCCCTTATCTAAGAGTAAAAGTTGCAAGAAATTAGGAGGAGAGGAGGTAACAAGGTAGAGTAGCAGCCTGTAGGCAACTGGAGTAGTCTCACTGGAATACTTGTTCTCGAGTGAAATATGGGTGCTGAAGCTGGGAAGGAGAGGAGATATTATGGAATGCTGTGATCGAATCCTTTGGGAGGAGGTCATAGTGCACTGGTTTTTAACTAACATTGTGTTCTTTTTGCAGGAAAAAATACTGTCTCCATGCCTCACCAATTTATTTATCTTCTATGGGTGGTATTAGCACTAGGTGCTCTGTCCCAGGAAGAGATGTCACTAATGAGCATAAGCATGGAAGCTTGGAGGATTACCAGTATTCAAGGGATAAACAACTTCTACTAGATCAAAAACTATAGAAGGTTGCCGAGAATTTTCAATAAAATATTAGCAAACGAACAATGCATGAAGGTGCACACTTGCTTGGCATTGGAAGCAATGAGGATTTGGGGCAGTCTGGACTTAATAGGGTCAACGGGCATGTTGTGGAAAAATAAACTACATCCAATAACTTGGATATCACATATAGGGAGCCAAGCAATGAACTATACAGAACAACACTTTGCTGCAGATCATCATAGCCAAATCCTTTGGGAGGAGGACATGACGATCGTTGTTTATGCTAACTTTGGGTTCTTTTTTACAGGGAAAGATACTGTATCCATGCCTTACTATTGGATACAAATTAAAAGGGTGGTATTAACATTTGATGCTCAGTCCCATGAAGGAGTACTAATAGGAGGCACAAGCATGGAAGCAAGGACAACATTGCCCAGAATCGTGGTGTATGACCTGGGATTTTGGGACTCAAGTATGGGAACATTGGTTACATTATATAACAAAGCACCAGTGCCTATTATTAGATATATATCCCAAGAATGGTGCCAATCAATGGATACCTCAAATGGCTACTGGGGATCACACGAATACATGATCAAACAGGGCATAAATCTGCCCAGTTGTTTGGTTGAATGCAGTTATGACTGGGACTTTTGGCACTCAAAAATGGGATCAATGGATGCATTGTGTAATATAACCCCAATGCATTTCATTAATTCCATATTTCAAGTATGGTGCCAACTACTGTAATCAACAGATGAAAGCTGGAGATCACACGAATCACTCCTCAAAACACATGCTCGAAAATGCTGGACTTTAGCTTCATTGAGGAGTGCGTATAGATGTACTAGTAATTATGTGAATGCAGCTAATGTTTGGAAGTAGTTGCAACAAGATGCAGAAGTGTATGGGGAGTTTTTGGCATATAGAAGGCAACGATGTGCTAAAATGAGAATGAACACATCAAGGACACGACAAGGCAGATAAGTTTGTACTAGAGATTGATACACGACATTTTAGCAGATACACACTCTAGAAAGATGCAGATGAAGGTTTACAAAAGAATTTGGATGTTTTACTATTGGATTCTATGCTCTTACAATGGCTACAACAATGAGAAGATGATCAAAGTTGCAAAACAAGAAGAATTCATATGGGACTTAATTGTCAAGATTTAGCATGGCTAATATTTTTTACTCAGTTTATTAGTAGTTTTCATATTGTGATATCAGTGTTGAGTACAATACTCAACGGTGATAATAGGAATTATGTACTCGTCAAAGTTTATTTCTTTCATCTTGTAAGACCTCCTAACACTTTATCTTGTTTTTGATTTTATTTATATAAAAACTAGCCCTAGGCAACTTCCCTAGTAGATTTGCTAAAAAAAAGATGTTCTTATCAATGTTGGGATTAAATTGTAATATTTTAAAGCATGTCTAAATTCTTGTAATGTGAACGAGCTGATTATGATAATTCCTTTGAGTTACATATTGTTACTGTCATCATTATATCTGTGTTGTCATTTATATTCGTTTCTGACTATCTTCTTTCGAGCTCATCACTACTTTCAGTCCAAGGTTAGTTTTGTTACTTATTGAGTACATGTGGTTAATTGTACTCATACTACACTCTGCACTTCATGTGCATATCCAGTTACATCTGGACATGATGGTTGCTAGAGAAGTGTTGGTACTAGTATTTAGACACTTCGAGGTAGCTGCTATATCGTTTGCAGACCTTTACTCTCTTTCCTTTATTTTCCTTATTATTGTTCTATTGTCCAGACAGTTGTACTAAGGATTTGGTTGCATTTGGATACTCAATAGTGCTCATATACTCACTGGAACCAGATTTTAGGGATGGTTGTAGAGGTGTTGTTATTATTTTCATTATATAATTATGATATTCCCACTGTTATGTTTATCAAATCATGTTTATTCAAATGCATAGTTATTATGTGACTGTTGTCTTTCCTGGCAAGTAGTGTTAGGCACCGTCATGACTCCGGTGGGAGTTGGGTCGTGACATGTAGGGGGTTGTTTTAAGTTCTGGATAATACTCTCCCAAGAGTTTAATATCAATCCTAAGTGATTTCAAGTATTTCAAAGTGATTCTAGTGTCGAGAAACCCGAGGTGCTTGCTAGTTTCTCTTCCTTGTTATTGTGACTACGTTGGAAGGATACTTTGTGGTGAAGTAATCTAAAATTGGAGTTGTTCTATCTTTTTAAAGGTAAGGAACCTCTTACTCTACATGTATATAATCTTATCCAAGTTGCGGCTAAGTCGTTGAAGCTAGAACTTGTGAGATATCTATCGAAAGGCTTATTAGTAATGTTGTTGATTGTTGGACTAATTGGGTGGCTTAATATAATTATTGTTGATGTTGTTTGGGATGTTTTGTGATTGTTTTAACGTGTGGGAAGTCATATAAATAGAGAGGTGCTGCCCGTTTTATCATAAAATTGGTTGTGGTCGATATATAATAGTTATGACGCTTAAACGATAACGATAGTATCATTTCTCTTATTGTAGGATAAAGAGCGGTGAAATTTGCATTTCTTGAGGTTGGGCAGTATATACAAGCTATGTGAGGCTATCCCTTTCTTTCTTTTGCATGACTCTAATTGTACGTAACATAAACAAACGAGTTTCCAAAGATATTCCACTCTTAAAAGCTAGAAGTACTTACATTGTTTTCCTTCTTATGGAGTGGCCGATGTTGATCTTGCTTCTATTATTCTTATGTTATCAAATATTGTTGCTATTTCCTGATTCTTATAAGAGTCATGATGAAAATTTAGCTCTAATAATAAATATAGAGATTACAGACCTGACATCACTCCGAAAGGTTCAGAATGTGATTCCATGAGTCTAATATGCATTATCTATATGTACTTATTTTACTCTATGGACCCGCGCTATAGTCGGTCAGGTACGACACCTATTGTGCAACTACTGATCAGTTGGGTTTTACTGAGCTCTACGTGGTCGGGTACTGTAACGACCCGACCAGTCGTTTTGAGCATTTGCACTTTGCTCAGTAGTTTGAGGGCATGGTAGCTTTGTATGATGTATTATGACTTGTGTGAATCGTCGGTTTTGGTTTTCAGGTTATTCAGAAGTGATTTGGAAGAATGCATTTCATGTTTGAAGCTTTAAGTTGGAAGAGTTGACCAAGTTTGACTTTTGTGTATTTGACCCCGGGATAGAGTTTTGATGGTTCCATTAGGTCCGTATGGTAATTTTGGACTCGGGCGTATGCCCGGATTTGCATTTGAATATTTTTAGAAGGTTTCAACGCCAATTGGCAAAAAATAGAAATTTGAAGGTTTGGAAAGTTCATAAGTTTTATAGGGAGTTGACTTTGATGACATCAGGTTCATATTGTGGTTCCAGGAATTTGAATAGCTTCATTATATCATTTGGGACTTGTGTACGAAATTTGGGTTCATTTCGGATTGATTTAATATGTTTCGGCGCGAGTTTTTAAAGTTGAAAGTTCATAGTTCATTTAGATTTGATTTGAAGTGTGATTCATCATTTTGATATTTTTATGTGTTATTTGAGGCCTCGAGTAGGTCCATATTATGTTATGGGACTTGTCGGTATATCTGTATGGGGTCCTGAGCGGCTCGGGTGAGTTGCAGACATGTTAGGATCATTTTCCTTCATTTTTGCCATGCTGGTTCCTGCTGGTGTCTAGTGAACCAAGTCTTCTTCATGATCGCAAAGTTAGAGGTGCGATCGGGTAGATGAAAATCTACAGTTGAGTAGTTACTTCATCACATTCGCGAGAAGCTATTAGCATTCGCATTGGTTTCTGGAGTTTGGGCATCGCGTTCGCGTAAGAGCCATCACGTTCGCATAGGGCTGAGCTGAGAGCTGGAGTTAGGAGATTCTTCATCATGTTTGCGTATGAGGGAACGCGGTCGCGGAGTGTGGGCACCTGTGTGCTTTGCGTTCGCATAACATAGTTCGCGATCGCATAGCAAAGCTGTGGAGGCAGTGTAGGTTATTCATCGCGATCGCGAAGATTGTTCCACGATCGCGGTTCATTAATTTGTCCAGTGATTATAAAGTACTCTATTTCGGAGGTTTCGGCCATTTTGCATCTTTGAGCAATGGAGCTCACATCAAAGTAATTTTTACCATATGGATTGGGGTAGGTGTTCTCTGCTCGGTTTTGTTTATATTTCCTGAATATATCTTCATTTTTAGCATTTGGTTGATGATTTCAAAAGAGAAAGTTGGGGGTAGGGGTTTTTGACTAAAGTTTCATACAGTGAATTATTGAGTTTTGAACATCGATTCAGAGTCGGATTTGAGTAAAACTAGTATAGTTGGACTCGTAATTGAATGGGTAGTTTGATTTTGTGAGTTTTATCATGTTCCGAGGTGAGGGCCCGGGTTTGAGTGTTTGGTTGACTTTGAGACTTTGATTAAAGATTCGACCTTTATCATTTGGAATTGTTTCCTTGGCTTTATTTGATGTATTTCAGTTGCTTTTGGCTAGTTTCGAGCCGTTCGGAAGTCGGTACACACGAGATGACATTTTTGGAGCATTATTTGGCTTGCTCGATAATAGATTTGGCTTGTTCCAGGTAAGTAACGCTTCTAAACTTGGTGCTGAGGGTATGAATCCCTGAATATTCTCTTTATGTGCTTAGTGTTAAGGTGAAACATATGCTAGGTGACAGGTGTGTGGGCGTGCACCGTGTGAATTATGATTCGGTTGATTCTGTGGTACTGTGTAGTTACCTAATGTTGTCTTTATCCATGAAATTTCTAAGTGCAAGAGTAATTGAGCTGTGATCCATGTTGGAAACCATGTTTAGGCTTTATAATTTTTCTGTTGGGACCCACTGAGGTCATTTCTATTGTTGAGTTATTTGCTTAAATTGCAGTTGCATACTCAGTCATATTCATCCATTTTCATATCATATCTCAGTCTCTATTATCATTTATTATCACAACATGTTATCATTGTTTAGGCTGATTGGCTTGAGATTTATGAGCCCAAGAGATTGGAGAGATTGATTACTGAGTTGGGGACTGAGAGTCGTGTTGTGTGTGAGATATGTGGATCGGGTTGCACGATGCAACATACTTTATGGCTATATGTGGATCGGGTTACACGTCGCAACATGCCTTATGGCTATGTGTAGATCAGGTTTCATGCCGTAACATGCCTTATGGCTATATGTGGATCGGGTTGCACGCCGTAACAGGCCTTATGGCTATATGTGGATCAGGTTGCACGCCGCAACAGGCCTTATGGCTGCATATGGATCGGGGTTCACATCGCATCAGGTCTTACCGACTATAATATTATTGATGGGATCAGGCTGCGCGCCGTAGCAGGTACTGTATAGTGCTGAGTGACTGAGTGTGCTGAGGGATTGAGCATGATGAGTGGGAATGTGAGACAGTGAGATTGAGTACTATGAGAGTGTGAGTGCATGAGTTCATCACTGTGATGTATTGCATTGAAAGGTATACTTGACATACAGGAATAGAGATGCATTTCCTCATGCTACACGGTATTGTAACATTCATGAATTCACATGCACATTGACATGTAAGCATACAAATGTGCTTTCCTCATGCTATGTGAGATCGAAATATTTTATTTGTTGTTAAAAGTTTTTGGGAAATATCACAGTTTTTTGATATACTCATAGTTTGGTGATTTCGGTGAAAGATTTGGGTTTTACTGTCATACTTGAAAAGTATGACTATTTTTCCGTAACTGTGGACGAGTTGAGCATCATATCTTTGAGTTTTTTGTAATACTTTTATCATATTGTTTTGAGTAGTTGTTGTCTATTGTTGTTGGACTCTGACCGTTGTCCAAGTTCGTCACTGCTTTCATCCTAAGGTTAGGCTTGTTACTTATTGAGTACATGGGGACGGTTGTACTCATACTACACGTGTGCACCTTGCATGCAGAATTTGGAGCTGATGTTGCTATATATGGTGAGAGCTAGCATTGAGGATGTACCTGCGTTCTGGCTGTAGCTGCCTCTTGTTCATGGTAGCTTAGATTATGAAAATCCATTTATGTATATTTCAAACAGGTGTATTTATTTCGTACCAGTTTTGTAAACTTCAAATCTCAGAAGTTCATAACTTGTACTGCCAGTCCATTGGAATTCTTTGTGTAAAAATTCAGTTATATTTTCATTATTTCTCTTAGTAAATCTCATTTGAACTAGATAGTTGCTAAATGGCTTACCTAGCGGGTTGGATTAGGTGCCATCACATCTAGTTGGGTTTTGGGTCGTGATAAGTTGGTATCAGAGCTCTAGGTTCATAGGTTCTACAAGTCATGAGCAAGTGTCTAGTAGAGTCTTGCGGTTCGGTGTGATGACATCCATACCTATCTTCGAGAGGCTAAAGGGCATTTAGGATAAACTTCCCATATTTTTTTCCTTATCGTGCAACATTAACTTAGCTTGAGCGCTCGGTATCAGCGGTGCATCGACGACCTATTATTCAATGGATGAGGTGCGAGATATGATTTCTGTGTACCGATGATGGGCTAGTTTGGAGGACTTGAGGTCGGGTTTTGACCGTAGCTTAAGTACGGGGATTTCGGTTGTGTCAGCACGTGCTTTGGACTTATAAGTCTGGTAGTGTCCCTATTAGTGGAATTTATGGCTCGATGAGTGGTTGGATGGCTATATGATGAGTATGATGTGACTGCGGGATGCGTTCAAATGGATTGAATATGGGAGAAGACTTTGCTTGAGATGTAGAAAGGACTATTGGGTGCTTGATTTCTGTTTTGATGTGACGTATAGTCTCGAGTCATGAGTGTATTGGAGGATCTTGCATGTTGTTTAACTGTGTAACGAATTAGGTTCTCATGCCTTGTTGATGAGTTTAGACTCAGGAAGACTTAGTGATGGTGTAGTAATTGTGGCTTCTAAAGGGTATAAAGAGATGTCAGTTTGAGGCTAAATAGGTGGGTTATAACCCGTGAGGTAATCTACGAATGTGTGATCCTTACGATGTTGTATGGAGGCTTCCTATTTTACCAATGGATTATATTTGTGTGATCCGATTTTGGATCAGTTGTAATAGTTTACCTAACCATCACGAGGATGAATGCGAGGTTTGTAGATAATTTGAGGTATTAGAGGATTTGTGTTACATGAGCTTATGAAGGATTGAGTTGAATTTCAGTGCGGGATCATGTTAGTAATAGAGTATGGGCATTATGAGTAGTCGAGTGTTTTGTTCTATGGTTTTGAGCCAAGTGGGGAAGTCTGCTATCGACGATTTGATTGTGTGGTTATATGGTATAAGTTTCGATTTAAAGCATACTTGTGAATCAGATATGACTTGCAGAGGTTGGTTTTGAGGATGACTCAAGTAAGGAAATTTCTGAATACGGGTTATTTTGCAATCTAAAAGTATATGAAAATCATGGAATGATTTGGTTATTCTGTGTGAAGGATGTAGTGTGCATGGTGTATGAATTTGATCGGTTGTGTTAAGGCAGGGTTACTTCTTTGGGTGTTGTTGTGCTAATGGGGCACAGGTCGTTTGGCCCGTTTGGGCGGCGCAATTGATATTTGAGCAGAATGCATGACTCTCGAGAAAGTTCTAATGGATTCAAGATTTATATGTAGCAATTGTGAATTTTTCCGGATTGGTATATGGCTAGGATCTGATATTTACATTGGATTGTGTCGAGACTTGTGGTATTTCTATATCATTATGAATTTTATGATTTCGCTATCAGGAAGGTGAAAGAAACAACTTTAGATTCATAGAAGCTCTCTTCGGAGTGGGTATCTTGGTTGTGGTACTTTTGGGGTGCTTAAGACGGAATACATCGGCTCATGGGCTTTAGGGCGTGTGGTTTTATGCTAGGACCTCTTGTGGTGAGTTTGAGTAAGGATCGTAATGTGTAGCAAGGAGAAGTATCTACTTGAAGGCAATTTAGAAGAAACTCGGAGAAGTAGGACAATTTGGCAGTAGGTTTGATCAGTATGGTAATGGTATGCTCGGTCCTTTTGGGTTCTTATGATGTGCGGGTGATTTGTGGCAATACTCTTGGGTTTGGCGACCTGCGTGGCTTGGTTGAGTTAGAGAGGTTCAATTCTGATGGCTTGGTTACATGTTAATGGGTTTCGAAGAGTTTTTGATGGTTTCTACCACAATTTGAGATGGATATTTCCTACCGGTGTGAGGAGCATGTTGGGAAGGTTCCTCCCTAATTGAGTATGCATTATATTTGTGACTCAGAGTTGATTACGAGATTCTCGTACTTTTCATATGATGACATGATAGATGCAGTGTGTTGTGTGGGGTTGAGATTTGCATGTGCAAGGTCGCAGTTCAGTTTTGAAGTGAAGGTCATGAATTCATAGACAACATGGACTGTTTCAGACGACTAGATGAATGCTATTAATACTTGGTATTGCAAGAAGGGTGCGCTTCTCAAAAGGCGCACTATGTTTTGACTTACATATGCTTCATTGGTATTGCGGTACTCGCCTAGCTGATTGACTGCTGATGTTCAGATTTTCTATGTGGCACAGAAGAAATATTGAAGTATTTTTTGTGGGGATGATTATGTGTGAGAGATATGTTAGTCATTCGAGTGGTGAGATTGGGATCGGCTTTGGTGATTCATGCATTCTATGGATTTAGACACTAGAAGTTCTCAGAAGCAGATTATTTTGGGGTTGCGGACTGTGAATATGTGGCCAAAGTTATCTAGATGGTGATACATGTTATGGTTAGATCGTTGAGGACTTTGGAGGGTTATTTATCTATTTGTGGGTGACCAGAGTTGCTTTGGGGTCCTTTGGTAGGCCAAATGAGGGCGTGTATTCTACACCGGGTCAAATTGGTTGACTCTGTACTGCTGTTGTTGAGGGATGTGCCACTCGGTTAGAGTTGAGCTTATTCATGTTCTGATATGTTCTATGAGTTACCCTTCTATGATATGGGGGGGGGGGGTTGTGATCCGTTGGTTATATGCACACATGGTGTAGTTCTATCTGGGCCTTATAGCGGAATTTGAGAGAGATGGATATTAGGGTGTTGAATGATGGATTGCACATTTGGTTATGGTCTTTCCGGGCTGTGGTATGTTGTGTTGTCTACTTCTCCATGGTTATGGTTATGCACTTGTGTACTTGGCGTCGAATTGCTTATGGTTGTTGATTTTGAGCATTGGGGACTCGAGGCATTTCGTATGGATCGGTGTTTGGATGGGTCACATATTGCAGTTGGGCTATGATAGGATATGATCCTTTGTGTTAGATTAGTGTGTCTTGGTTCTACTATGTATGATGGGTTCATAGCATTGTGGTTGTGGTGATGCTTGTTGAGCTTGCAGGACGGTTCACTCATCATAGTCATTTCCTATTTTTTTGGGTGCATTTGAATTGTTGCGTATTGGTGCACGGATTACACGAATGTGGCTCTAGGTTGAATTGGTGTGGCATGTAAGTGGAGCGGTGGTATTTGATAAGATGGGGTCGTCGGACCTAGAATGGCTACTATCAGATTTGATTGCAGTATATTTGGAAGGATAATATCAGAAGTCGGCATAGGTGTTTCTTTCATCATCAGTAGTGTACGAAGGTTTTAGAACAAGATTTTGTTTGATATTAGGTTTATTATCGGCATTGGGTTGTTTTGAGCAGCTACTATGATCAGAAATTTTGCTACGAGTAGGCGAGTCGTGTGGTATGTCATGTGATTACATCTTGGGTTATGGTTATGGCTTGATGCAACTTGTTCAGACTTATACAGTGTGTAGACGCGAGGTTCAGGTCTTTTAGGAAATTCTAGATCTTGGAATTTGGATTCAGTGGTTTACGGGCTAAGGTTGAATTAATGATATTCATTTATGTTGTGTTGTCGGGCCTATATGGAATAGAGTGACATGGGATCACCCCCAGGTATGTGCATGGTAAGGTTACACAGTGATGGACGGCTTTGGAACAACTCTTGGCACGTTATAAGATGAACGCATGTTTAAGTGCGGGAGAATGTAACGACATGTCCAGTCGTTGTAAGAATTTTCACTTCGCTCGGTAATTCGAGGGCATGAGTAGCTCCGTATGATATATTATGAACATGCGAATCGTCAATTTTAATTTTCAGGTTACTCGAAAGTGATTTGGAAGAATGTATTTCATGTTTGAAGATTTAAGTTGGAAGAGTTGACGAAGTTTGACTTTTGGGTATTTTACTTCGAAACAGAGTTTTGATGGTTCCGTTAGGATCGGATGGTGATTTTGGACTCGGGCGTATGCCTGAATTTGCATTTGGATATTTCTAGAAGGTTTCAGCGCAAATTGGCGAAAGTTAGAAATTTAAAGGTTTGAAAAGTTAATAAGTTAGACTAGGAGTTGACTTTGATGACATCGGATTCATATTGTGGTTTTGAGAATTTGAACAGCTTTGTTATATCATTTAGGACTTGTGTACAAAATTTGGGTTCATTCCGGAATGATTTAATATGTTTCGGCGCAAGTTTTGGAAGTTGAATGTTCAAAGTTCATTTAGGTTTGATTTGAAGTGCGATTCGCCGTTTCAATGTTTTTATGTGTGATTTGAGGCCTCGAGTAGGTACGTATTATGTTATGGAACTTGTTAGTATATTTGGATGGGGTCCCGAGGTGTTCGGGTGAGTTGCGGACGTGTTTCAGATTATTTTCCTTCATTTTGGCCTTGTTGTTTCCTGCTGGTGTATGGTGTACCAAGTCTTCTTAGGGATAGCTAAGTTCGAGGTGCGATCGCGTAGATGAAAAACTGGAGTGGAGTAGTTCCTTCATCGTGTTCGCGAGTAGATGTCCGCGTTCACATTGGTTTATGGAGTTTGGGCATCGTGTTTGCGTAAGAGACACCACGTTCGCATAGGGCTGAGCTGAGAGCTGGAGTTGGGAGTTTTTCATCGCATTCGCGTATGAGGGAACGCGGTCGCGGAGTGTGGGCGCCTGTGTGCTTCACGTTCACATGACTTAGTTCGCGATCGCGTAGCATAATTGTGGAGGCAGTGTAGGTTATTAATCGCGATCACGGTTCATTAATTTACCCAGTGATTATAAATTACTCTATTTCGGAGGTTTCGACCATTTTTGCATATTTGGAGCTATGGAGTTCGGATTGAAGCGAGTTTTGAGGCGATTTTCACCTTATCAATTGGGGTAAGTGTTGTCTACTCGGTTTGTTTATATTTCATGAATCTATCTTCATTTCTAGCATTTGGTTAATGATTTCAGAAGAGAAATTTGGGAGTTTTTGACTAAAGTTTCATAGAGCGAATTCTTGAGTTTTGAAGATCGATTCTATGTCGGATTTGACTGAAACTAGTATGGTTGGACTCGTAAATGAATGGGTTGTCGGATTTTGTGTGAGCCTGGGTTTGACTTTTTGGTTGACTTTGAGCTTTTGATTAATGATTAGACCTTTATCGTTTGGAATTATTTCCATGGGCTTCATTTGATGCATTTGGGTTGCTTTTGGATAGTTTAGAGCCGTTCAGAGGTTGGTACGCGCTAGATGACATTTTTGGAGCATCGTTTGGATTGCTCGGTATTGGATTTGGCTTGTTCGAGGTAAGTAACACTTCTAAAGTTTGTGCTGAGGGTATGAACCCCTAAATATACATGTTATGTGTTTAGTGTTGAGGTACCGCACATGCTAGGTGATGGGCATGTGGGCGTGCACCGTGTGAATTATGATTCAGTTGATTTTAAGTTACTGTGTAGTTACCCAATGTTGTCTTTATCCATGAAAATTTCTACGTGCAAGAGTAATTGAGCTGTGATCCATGTTAGAAACAATGTTTATGCTATATGCTTTTTCTGTTGGGACTCACTGAGGTCATTTCTGTTGTTGAGTTATTTGCTTAAATTGTAGTTACATATTCAGTCATATTTATTCATTTGCATATCATGTCTCAGCCTCTGTTATCATTTGTTGTCACAACATATTATCATTGTTTGGATTTATTGGCTTGAGATTTGTGAGCTCGAGAGACTAGAGAGATTGATGACTGAGTTGGGGCCTGAGAGCCGTGTTGTAAGTGAGATATGTCGATGCACGCCACAACATGCCTTATGGCTATATGTGGATTGGGTTTCACTCCACAACAGGCCTTATGGCAATGTGTGGATCGGGTTACATGCCGCAATAGGCCTTATGGCTATATGTGGATCGGGCTGCACGCCGCAACAGGCTACAGGCTTTATTATTATTGATGGGATCGGGCTTCTCGTCACAGCAGGTACCGTACAGTGTTGAGTGACTGAGTGTGCTCATGGATTGGGCATGATGAGTGGGAGTGCAAGACAGTGAGATTGAGTACTCTGAGAGTGTGAGTGCATGAGTTCATTACTATAATGCATTGCATTGAAATGTATACTTGACATACATGCATAAAGATGCATTTCCTCATGCTACATGGTATTGTGACATTCATGACTTCACATGCACATTGAAATATAGGCATAGAGATGTGCTTTCCTCATGCTATCTGAGATCGAAATATTTTATTTGTTGTTGAAAGTTTTTGGGAAAAATCACAGTTTTCTGATGTACTCATATTTTGGTGATTTCGGTGAAAGATTTGGGGTTTACTATCATACTTGAAAAGCATGACTATTTTTCTGTAACTGTGGACGAGTTGAGCATCATATCTTTGTGTTATTTTTGTACTACTTTTATCATATTGTTATGAGTTATTGGCTATTGTTGTTGGACTCTGACCATTGTCCAAGCCCGTCAATACTTTCAACCTAAGGTTAGGTTTGTTACTTATTCAGTACATGGGGTCGGTTGTACTCATACTACACTTTTGCACCTTGCGTGCATATTTTGGAGTTGATGTTGCTATATATAGCGGGAGCTGGCATTGAAGATGTACCTGCGTTCCGGTTGTAGCTACCTCTTGTTCATGGAAGCTTAGATTCTGAAAATTCATTTATGTATATTTCAAATAGGTATATTTATTTCGTACCAGTTTTGTAAACTCTAAATCTTAGAAGCTCATGACTTGTACTTCTAGTCCTTGGGAATTCTTTGTATAAACATTCAGTTATAGTTTCAGTATTTCTCTCAGTAAATCTCCTTTGAACTGGATAGTTGCTAATAGGGTTACCTAGCGGGTTGGATTAGGTTCCATCGCGTCTAGTTGCGTATCATGCATTTGAACCGGTACTATATGATGACGATGATGCCCATAGAGGCGTATGTTTTTAAAAGTGTTATATATATATATATATATATATGTATCATGCATTTCCTATCAGTTGCCCTTAGAGGCACTCAGATGTCACGGGTTGTATCTTCTCTATCCCTCTTTATATTGTTGTTCTTATTTATGCTTTCCTGCCTTACATACTCAGTACATTTTTCATAGTGATGTCTCCTTTATTTGTGGACATTGCATGTTGTTGATGATCAATTTTGACCCTCCTCGTTTTAATTAAATTATTTACACATATTAATCAACAATAAATGTAATAATATTTTTTTAAAATTAATAATACTTATTGTCTCAAAATGTAAATGATACAATAAGTATAATAGTAGTTAGTAATATTAATTTAATAATTAATAGTAATTGAGTTTTAATTATTTATAAATTATACTACTTATACTTCTTTAATTAATTAAAATAACTTGTATATCTTAATAAACCAGTATTATAATTAATTTAATAATTTAGTCTCAAATCTACAATTATATTACCTTTATTACTTTGATTAGCCAAAATTAGTTTTTACAATTTAATGGATGAAGTATTATAATTAATTATAGTAATAATATATTTGACAGTTATATTTTACTATATTTAATTAAAATTAATTAAGTCTAATTAATTTAATTACAAAAGGGTTTAAAAGTTGAAATAGGCTACAATTGAAATTGTTCAATTAAATCTAATGTGACAACAAGTTAAATCCTTACCCAGCTAATTTGGCCCAAACACACAGGCCCAAGTGCCATGACCTAGTCCAGAACCCCCTAGCCCTGTCCAAGTTGGCAATCGATGCCAACCCCTTTAAGCCAATAGCAGTTCCCCACGCCATCACTTTCCAGTACTCACATAAGAAACACAAGTGATCTGGACCATTGATCCAAATAATCAACAGTCCACAATTAATCCCGATTTTTCTTTTACTTTTAAACTTATTCGGGATCTCATCTCAATTGTTAGATCACAAGCATCCAACGACCACCATTTTTTCCCGTATTAACTCTTTTATCCGTTTTTAACCATCAAAATCCAAAGTTGTTGATCAAATGATCCAATGGCTAATCTCTCATCTCTCCGTTTTAACCAACGGAAACCCCACTAACCCTAATCATTTCTCCACTACCCGCCGCCCACTTTCCCCTTTCTCTCAAGCTCACAGACCTATCAATCCCCAAAACCTTGCCCGAATTCGTGTAAGGTCACTCAAATAAGACCAAAACATCCCTATTGTCCTTTCAAACCCCAAATCCCGGCGGTTTCTTTCCCCTTTCATCACCCTAATTCAAACTCCCACATCTCCGAAACCCTAGACATAAAATATGCAAACAGGAACATCATCCGTTCCTTCTCCGCTCATTCAAATCAAGGCATGCATGGTTATGATCTTTGACCTCATCATCATTATTCATTGTCTAGAGGTAAAACGCAGTGATCTCTGGATATGGGGCTTTGACCGATGGTCAATTGCTCCTCAACGGTCGACCTCCTCCATCTTCGTGCCAAGGTAAATCTTCACACTGATTTCCCCTCTGTTTTCTTCTGTTTTCCCCTTCATGCTATCATCATCGAAGCATTCGTCATTCTCCGCTATCTATTGAACTCACATGGAATCCTAATGACTTAAATGCTACTATAAATAGGGCTTTGAATGTTCTCACCTAACGCACCAAATAATACACTGAAAATACAGAGAAGAACATTAAAATTTAATAGCTTTCTGCTAAGTTTATGTTTCCAGAAGCATTTATCTAATTTTTTTCGTTTCTTTCTTTTATTCCTGTTTGAGTTCAAACACTGTACGTTGATTGTTAAGTTTGGATTCCTAAATGGATACTAATCAACCCCTACTTGGTTTGCTTCTCCGAAGAAGGTCAATGTACACTGACCCCCTCCTTATTTAAAAATAGTTGTGCACTTATGTGTTTATGATATTTTCCCTATTAGTCACGTACTGTTCATGATATACATTAGCAATATGTGACTATCCTTTCTATGTTCTGCTTTTGCATGTCATTCTTGCTTTTGCGTTAGTGATTTCCTGATAGTTATGTTGTACTGTTATTAAATCCTTGTTGTTGTTGAATTCTATCTCTCATGACTTAGCTAGTTAAAAATGTTTCTGTAAAGTTGCTATTCTTATGAATAAATCTTGTTAAGCCTTCATGATTAACTAAACTAATCCTTGTGCTAATGATGTTATGTGTGATCCATTCCCGTTAATTAAATAATAGCCATATGTATACCATCATGATAACTAAGTTGAGTGATGAATCAGGATTTTAAACCTCTCTTGATGTCCTACTAATACATGATGCATTATGCTATCTTAATCCTTATGTTTGTGATACTGTGTTGCATTGTTTCAGTTCAATGAATGATTCTCATCATTGTTCATACTCTCATGTTAACCTGCTTGACTTTAATTGATAGCTGGTTTGTGATACTGCGATAAAGGGATTCATATGTGTGTTTATGATGAACTGAAATAAAGGAAATCATATGATGAATGTCACAACCCAATTCCCACTATAGGCCGTGATAGCGCCCAACGTTGTTGTTAAGCAAGACAGCGATGGATGCCATTGTTCATTCTATTACTTTTAAAATCACGCGTTTTATTAATTATGGAAATCAATGAATAGAAAATCAAGGATATATGTAGTATTAATATACATAAAAGAAAATGGTGACAACACTAAGTAAAACCATAACATCTACTGGAAAATTCATAAAACTCGTGAGCATCTACTAGGAAGTACAATACTAATACAACATCTGTCTGAAATGTAAAATAGATAGAACAACATAAATGAATATGATGGAGTCTCCATGTGCAGCGGATCGTAACATGAAATACATTTCACCGTAAAGTCCTCTCAACAGCTGCGCACATGCGCCCAAATGACCACCAAAATACCTGTACAATCAGTGCAGAAGTGTAGCCTAATTACGTAAATCAATGCATGCCTAGTAAGTATCTAGTCTAACCCCGAGGAAGTAGTGACGAGGGGTCAACATCGACACTTACTAGTGGTTCAATAACTTGTGTATACTAAAGTGCGCATGGATGGAGCATAGCAAGTAAAAACAACAAAACAGATGTAAATGGATAATACTGTCCTTAACAGGAGAATAAACAAGAGGTCCTTAATAATCGGATACTCCCTCAAATGGAATAAATAATGGTCAACACCTAATAAACGGCCACATCTCAAGTCAGCAATACTCACGGGTATAATGACTTCATATCAGGTATTGTGCACGATTCTGCTGAGGCAAGCAGCCTGATCCCATAAGAGTAAAGGCACGAGTTCCTGTCGTGGCATACGACCCGATCCTTGCTGAAGTTGTTCAGCCCGATCCATAATCGTGTACACTGTCGAGGGTCGACCGGCGCGAACCATATATGCATCTCATAATACTGCCGAGGCAAACGACCGGATCCCATAATGATACTGCTGAGGCGTTCAACCCGATCCCATAGGAATAGTGAAGTCTTGATGGGTCACTGGCCCTACTCATGAATATATGTGTGAGTTGTGAAATTCAAGAAACTACTGGGCAAATATGTACAACAACATAGGAGAAATCCGTAAAAGGAGGTGTATCTCAACTGCTAACCAAATAGCTCGCCAAATATCTAAAATTGCAAGTTCGATAATTTACTCAAGCCTAGTCTCAAGAAAAAATGTAGTTTAAAGTAGTTATGCAGGTGTGGATGCCTCAAATAATTCAATTAGAGCATGGCATGAGTCTAAGTTTACCCGAACCTAAACATGAATTCTTGTGTATGCATAGATACTCGTTACCTCATACGTGCGTAGCTCCCACAACATGTATCACATAGCAAATATTACACCTATGGGGTAAATTTCCCCTCACAAGGTTAGACAGGAGACTTATCTCGCTCCGAAATCCAATAACCTTCTTCTCGAACGCGAGACAAGGCTCGCGAATGCGATGCTTCACCAGGATGACTCATCGTGAACGCGTCCACACCGTCGCAGACACGAAGGCCAAGTCTCCGGGCCCAACTTCACCTACGTTAACACGATGCCCTTGTCGCGAATGCGATGCACCTGTCATGAATGCAAAGAACAAATTCCCAACATCCCCAAATCCTTCTTCGCGAACGTGTGCATCCCATCGTGTTCGCAAAGAACAACACTACACACCAGCACCAACAAATCATCCAAACTTGGTCCGAAACCACCGCGAAACACACCCGAGGCCCCTGTTCAGTCACACCAACCAGTCCCAATACCGTATCCAAACTTATCCAAAAGCTCGAAATGCCACAAATAACATCAAAATCATGAATCGACAATCAAAACCTTCCCTTATCTTTCAAACTTTCAAACTTTGCTGAACGCGTCCAAATCACACTTAAACATTCCGGAATGATGCCAAATTTTACATACAAGTCACAAATCATAATACAAACCTATTCCAAGGCTCGGAAACCTAAACGAACATCGATAACACCAAATCCACTTCAAATCAAACTTAGGAAATTAAAAAATCTTCAAAATGCCAACTTTCAACAAATGCTCCCGGACTACCCGATACTCAACCCGGATATACGCCCAAGTCCAAAATTATTATATGAACCTATTGAAAACTTCAAATTTCGATTTCGGGGTCGTTCACTTAAAAGTCAAACCTTGATCGACTCTTCCAACTTAAAGGTTCCGAATTGAGAATTATTCTTCCAAATCAGCTTTGAACTCTTCGAAATCGATATCAACCACACGTGCAAGTCATAATACATACAGTGAAGATACTCAAGGACTCAAACCACCGAACGACGTGCTAGAGCTCAAAATGATCTATCAGGTCTTTATATTTTCCTCCACCTCAACATACGTTTGTCCTCGAATGTGCCAAGAATCGCTCCAGAGTTGTCCAAAATCACTATTTCCTCGTACACCTATCCATGCCACCACAAGCCATATGATCACATTAGCTCAAGCCAGACTGAAGATCCTTCCTACAATCTCAGCCCGCAAGCCTTTAGAACCAAATTTCAACATCCAGAATTCTCTATAAGGTCTGATTCTAACATACATATGCCATATCAATCTCAACACGCTGTACCAAAACATGATCATGCACCCATGCTAAAATCACATAGTGTACCGCATAATTCCTATGCCCATAATAAGATCAGCCAACCACAATAGTTTAAATTCACAAACCTGATGCCCGTAATATACCTCATAACACATATAACCCACGTTCCAACCCTCGCAATACTGCAACGATGAAAGAGATGTGTAGAAAATCATAACTACCTGCCAAATCAATAACTCATGGAGTCTCTCCACTTAACAAGAACAATTAGCTCATTCTGAACTTATTAGTGACATGTTTCCTCTAATATACTTTGTATAAATCTTATTGCATTGATTTCAGGTACAACAACCTCGCCTCACCCACTACAAATTTCTCGGGTAATAAGACACCTCAAACACCGTCTAAAATCTCATACGACATCATCAATGCGCCAACAAGCCACAACTCGAATATGACCAATAAGGAAAATGAACTTGGGTAAAGAACTATCTAGCCCGCGTAACATCAAGGTCAACCAGACAAACACTATGAACCTATCTCAAATATGAGAAATAAAACTCATGAAATAAGTATAAGGTACCGTACTCAACATCTTACTGTTACGTCGTGCAACCCGATCAACACATGATACCATTGCGGCGTGCAACCTGATCCAAACATCATACCCGTGGTGGCGTGCCACCTGATCCACATATGAAAATCAATAAGGAAATGCTCATTGATCCAAAATGCTCATACCACTAAATGCCGGTGTCTCAACCATGAGCACGCCAAGTGCGTAAACATAACGGATAGCTCCATGCCCTACAGAATGCCAAGTACGACTAACGTGCAATAAACCACTTGCATCTCGAGCGCCATCTCGCTCTTATAATACCACAAGCTATGCATGATCACAACACACGTGTGAATACTCAAGCCGTCTCACACCCACCTGACATATAAGAGTAGCACCTGAAATAGACGAAGGAATGAATATCATCCACCATGCCCGAGGACTTATCCATAAGCAATGCAATGCCGAGTTAGCATATTGAATCTAGTATAGAATATACATTCATATTAGGCCTACCCACAAACCTCAAAGCCGATTCTGATCATCCCCAAATAGGTATATAAACTCTCGAAGATCCATATAACCCTATCCATGAAAAATAGGATCAACCATCAATCAGGAACAAACTTCCACAGTTTGCAACCAAGGAACATAGCATCTCTCAGACATAAACTCTCCAATTAGCGACAGTACAAGAATGTTCATACTCGATTTCAATCTCTACCACATAAATGACTAACACATCACACTTATACAATCATTCCGCGGGGGTTACTCCCACGACCTTGTGCAGCAGGTAGCTAACTCTGCACATCCATGGCTACCAACCATACTACTCATGTAATACAAATCAAGAATCCGCAATTCAATACATAATGCCTCTTCCATAGAACAGCATTCTCAGGTGACACTAAAATAGCGCCAGCATACTCTGGACATCTTAAATTCCTCCCCTGCTCTCCTGAGCCCGTGACATTCCTGTCAAAACTGGACTGCAACCTTGGTCCTCACATTACAATCTCATCACTGCTTACTGCACCTATTATGCTATTACATGAAAGTGCAAGGATCCCATCATAAATACTAAACCACTAGTGGAATAGCCACTCTATCAGCCAGAACCCCTTTCACTTAACACGTTTCTAAAGAAGAATCGCAACACACAACCAACTCCCCATAACCGCAAAGGACACAGAACTCAAGTCGTGGCCGAGACTGTCATAACCCTTCGGGACCCATTCACACATAACCAAACCATTAGGATTCCAACCCACCAAATAGCCAAGTCACAAAGGTTGTCAAGCCCCCAAGTATAGACACAAACACCTTTATAGCCTTACCACACCAAAGGAACCAATCATTTTCTTAACCATGCTGATCCAAACCACTACTAGCTGACTCAACTTCTTCCAATTTACTCTTGAAACTGAGAAGGAGAAGTCATTATGGGTCCTTCATTTATGTGATTGTGGCTTAAAGCTAAGTGGGGGAGCCTACAGTCTATGTTTGGGTCATGTGGTTAGGTGCCTTTGCTGTTTTTGGTTATCGGTACATTGGTGGATTAGTTATGACTAAGGGAAGAAAACATCAAGGGTAATTCGAGCAACATATTTGATGGATGTGTGCTATGTTTAACCTTATTTGTATGTGAAGGTTGTGGAATGACTCAGGCTTTATACTTCTGGTGGATGTGATGTACAAGGGAAAAGATTCATCCAGTTGCTTTTATTGGAGTGTTCATGTGCTAACGGAGCAGTAGTTGTTTGGTTAAAGAATCAAGTTTGGATTCGAGTGGGCGGCTCTCAATAATGGTTCTAGTGGATTCGAGATTTAAGGTGTGGTGCTTAAGAATTTTAGGGTTCGTTATGGGGCTGAGAATTTTGGTTTTGCAGTAGAGTGTGAAGGGTACTTGGAGTATTTCTTTGTAATAATTTGGTATGTGGTGCAGTGTTAGAGAAATGAGAGTTACAGCTTTGGATTCGCAGGATATCTAATTCGAACGAGTGTATTAGTTGGAGGTATTATTGAGTGAATGAAGACAATATAAAGTGGCTTATGGGTATAATCATAACACACCACGAATTTCCAGCCCCAAAATGCATTCTCAACCTCCTAATAGTCACACCATCCTTTTCATGCGATCCAAGCCCACATCGTAGTGCATGCCTCCCGTTAGATAAAAAGTAGTCTTCATATTAACTTCATCAGAGATCACGCAACCCCTAACCTACTCATAGGAGATAGCCCACCTGTGTAATTCTATATCGACATCTTACAATGGCATTGCCATAGTTACATCCATTATGAAATAAGTTAATCTCTCTAGTTCCACACTCATTGCCAGTTGTAAGAATACATTCATTTCCAATTAGCATCAACTGAAGGTCCAACAATACGTCTGAAACTCGAAGCCATATACAATCCCAAAACAATGATTAAGCATTCACGTTCCTCTACATTCCAAGCAAACTATTTTCATCACTGTCAAACTCCCTGAGTATAGAAGCCACTACCTCAAATGAAATACCAGACTTAGTTATTTGTCAACCATGACCCCAATTGCTCTAAACTTTCTCAGAGCAAGTGGCTATCCTACCACAGAATCCCTGCGATATGTTGTCACTCCTACTCCGGTAAAACCATCTTCCTAAGAAAACTACTCATACCTTGTTTGGCCAAGCTGGAAAAATCAGTTTATTTTGAGAAGTGCTTTTTTCAAAAGTGCTTCTAAAAAAAGTACTTTTGGAGAGAAGAAGTTTGTGATTAGCTAATCACTCTGAAAAACACTTTTGAACAATAATTTGTATTTGGCCAAGCTTTTCAAAAAGTGCTTTAAGTATCAAATTACGAATAAGGACATGAATAGATTTACTTAAGAGTTAATATTATAAGTAAGTAAATAATCTCACTATATATTAGAAAACTATCCTTAAAAAAAGAAGAAATACGTATACATTAATATCCTAAGTATTAGATTTAACGATTATTTTGGTATATACTATATTTTGTTAAGGGTATTTTTGGTAAGAAGAAAAGTCAAAACTGCTTCTGCTTCTGCTTTTGGGAAGAAGCTACTTTTTTCTGCTTCTCAGATACTGCTTCTCCTTCTTCCCAAAAGCACATTTTCCCCCAAAGGAATCTTGGCCAAACACCTTAAGAAAGAAAAGTGCTTTTGGAAAAAAAGAACTTTTGACTTTTGGAGTAGCTTGGCCAAACAGGCTATCAATCTCTGCTGCTCATACTTGACCTGCTAGCAATCCAACCACCGCAAGACATATCCTACCATGTCCCTCCTCATCATCCGCCTCCAGTCATGCCACTCCAAATCACGATCCATCTCTGTTGCATCCGAATAAATAGATTGCCATTCACTATAAGCCTCCTTAAGATCATCTTCCTCGAGCCATCAATAATAGAAACACCCATTCAACCCTGAAGCCACCACACACTGCCATCTCTAATAACTGCTTCGTAGGCACCATTTCATAGGACCTTTCCCCGAAGGAAAAAAAATGAAGACCATCATACCGACAAGCCGTAATGCATTCAAACAAGGAAACCAACACTACATCACAAACAAGAACTCCGCCATGTTCGAAAATATCCAATCTCGCTACACTGTCAACAAAATATTGGATATCTAGAGTCCAATTACCTCTCATCCTTTGGAATTAAATGCCGAATCTCTAAACCATGAACCGGATAATCCTTCTCTCGAATCATTCACTACCGCAACACATAAGTAAGCAACCTACCATTGACACACGCCCTAAACTCGGGGAACGCGACCGGCAATCAACCGAGTGAACCCGGTCGAGCAAGCCTGTTAGATACTTTCTACCCAACTCACCCATTATCAAGAGAAGACATGATTTCAATGATTAGATAGTAGGAAGACCATATATACAATACTAAATCGTCTCATTAGTTATATCATTATTAAGTTTCAAGATACACACATTCTTATGATTCGAGTGGAATAAGAGATCAAAACACAACATAATCTATTTGACTTTTCTAGCACCCATGTACAACCCACATAGTGTCTACGGAGCATCTAAAAGATACAAAGAGTGTTATGATAGTGCCGGCAACAAGGCCCCGGCTATATCTCAAAACATGATAATAATATGAACAAAAGATATAATACATGACCCCGGGATGAAGTGAGGCTCACCAAGTCTGTTGGGAAGAGGATGTACCACTATCGCTGATCAACACTGCTTGCTATGGAACCACCTACATCTATTTAAAGATGCAGTGCCCCCAGCAAAAGGGACGTTAGTACTGTCGAATAGTACTAGTATGTAAAACTAAACACCATCTCAATAAAATGAATATTAATACAAGGGGGACAGTCAAGAATTCAATAAGAGCTTCAAATAATACTAAAACATCAAGTTAGGGATCACATAAGTTTTCAAGTCAATTTTCATGTTATTAGGTTGGGTGATCTTTAGAGCTGATACACCATAATTCACAATACCACCGTATTCTTACACTGAGTCCGATCACGACCCGATCGGCTAGGTCGTCTCATTTGAGACATCAACCATAACCATAATTTCAATTATCATTTCCAGTACAGTCACCACCATGTGTGCGGCATGGCGTCCGATCACGACCCGATCGGCTAGGCCGTCACCCAAGACATTACCTTTTTCAGTCAGTCATCTCACATAATACTTCTTTCATATCCTTTTGATTCTATCACGCCCCGAACCTGGGGGGCGAGACCAACACCCGGTGCCTCACCTAACCTTGCGTACCAACTTGCGACTAAGGAATTCTGAACATATAATGTCATACTTTGGCCATGGGGCCACATTGCAAGACAATTTGCAAAGAAAAATATAAAATTGAATGGAAACTAACGCTGACTAAACATCAATATAACGCTGGGCCGACAAGGCCGTCATAACTACTAGAGCTGAAAAACAAACAAAATATATATACAAGGCCTACAAGCGCAACATACTACACTAACTGACAGGATATGTTTACAAGCCTCTACTGATGGATGTACTATGATCGGAACAGAGCCCCGACCTACCCATAACATATATACAGATATACATAAGGTGTACACAAAACTCTAGACCCGACAACTCCAAAGGACGGAACATACCGATCAGGCTGTACTCGGGCAACACCTACTGAGGAGGTCTATCTGTTTGTCTGTCTGAATCTACACGCATGAAATGCAGCACCCCTAGAAAAGGAACGTCAGTACGAAATAATATACCGAGTATGTAAGGCAATAAAATAACTGAAAGCTGAAACTGAACTGATAATATGATAACTGAAAGTAACTGGGAGTCAAATATGATCTGGAGATATACTTACCTGCTGATACTGACTCAACTCTCTCAATATAGTAAGTAAAATAAATTTCCGGCCCTATAAGGCTCAGAACGTGTAACTGCTCCACTGTAGTAGGCTCGCTTATACGCGCTCGGCCATACTAGGCTCTGTATCCCGGCCTGGACTCGCTCATAGGTGCTCGGCCACAGTAGGATCGGTATATAATTTACCTTCTGATCAGAGGTTTTCCAATAGGGGTCTGCTTACCGATTATAGCTCGATGGTGGTGAAAATACTGTAATACTGTATATATATAGACCCTCTGCTCTCTTGACTGAATAAAGACAAAACTAAACTAAATATGAACTACCGATAATGGAGAATACTATAACTTATGAGACTAGGATAGTGTATATAAATTCGGGAGTATGAACTTCTCTTTATGCCTCGTTATCAAACACATGTAATTACAAGATCATGCCAAAATGAAGGAAGGGCTTAGCCTTAACATAACCTTATCACAATCTTTCCAATCACCAAGTTGAACTCACCTCTTCGTGCCTTAATTTACAACAATGATAATAATACTATCATTAAGTTACGAAAGGTACAACTATCGCACAACGAACGACAAGCTTATTTTATATTAAAACGTGCAGCATCTCCCCTATAATCCTTAATTCCTCCAAATTATAGATAACACCAACAAAACAAGAACACAACTATAAAAAAATATATACAGTATTTTCCAGCCTTATATACACCATCAAACACTACAAAACAGCCCAACACACCCCAATCTCTTCATACACAAAACGACCACCGTAGTAGTGTCAAACGACCCGGAAATATTACGACCAACGACCAGCACACCACCCTAAATTTATATCGTGTTTATCCACCCCCTTCCTCCTCCAAAACCCCACAAAATAGTAGTAAAACACGCAGCCCAACAGCAACACAAAACAGTCCACAAAACAGTCCGCTACAAGTGAATAACTCGAACTCACGGCTTCCGATCACCGTCCCGTGAGTTCTTACAAGTATAGAACGACTTACCATGAATTTACAGCAGACAAAATGGATGAAAGAGAGAAGTAAACTCACCTTATTTGTTGGATAACTCAGCTCCTATCTTGGTTCTTCAAACTCTAGGTTTTACCTCCAATTAGAACTTGAAAGGGAGAGAAAATCAATTAGGCTTTGTGGGAAAGTTTTGGGAGGATTTTTGCAGAGGTTATGTCTGGTTATTATGACCTATTTTCAGTATAATATATGAAGAAAATAGGCCTTTAAAAGGCCTCTTTGGACGACCCGAAATGGCCCATTTTTGGGCTTTCATTTAAGCAAGTAGGTGACACACCTACTTGTCACCTAGCAGCCTGCGCGGTCTCGCAAAAATGCCCATATCTCTCTACTCCAATGTAGTATTGACAAACCGTTAAATGCGTTAGAAAGTAGACTCATAGGTATTCAATTTGATGGGTGGAACACCCCATAACTCTAAGTATATTTGGAGACAATTGCAGTTACATTTGACCAAAATATTCGGTAAACCTTATGAACGTAACTTGTTATGACTTTCATCGACTTTTGTCCCACAACTTGCCTGACTTCAAAACATAACACATGGCTGTCATATGACTAATATAAATCATAACATAATCTCCTTATCATGTTAAGCACCCTAGTCTCACCCCAAAGGTATATGTTATAACATTCCAAACTTGTCGACTTTCGACGGAACATTATTTTCTTCAATTCCTTTAGCTTCTGAACCTTCCAACCCTCTTTGTATTTGTTGTTCATGATCTTCAATATTTGTAACCTCCGAGGTAACATGATTAACTTAATTTATATACTTTCAAATATTATCTCATTTTTGGTCCTACATTAGTTTGCTTACGACGCACCTTTACGTACAAAAATATAGGGTGTAACATCATTCCCCCCTTGGGAACATTCGTCCTCGAATGTTTACTCTTAGAGACTTTGGAAAATTTTGCCAGAGTCTCCTGTATACACTAGACTAAAACCAACATGCATGCAGCTAGAAAACATACTATGCATGCCACACATGGCCAATGTTTATAAATAGCAACACTTTGCCTCAACGACCATAAATCATAAATACTGAAAGTCAAAAATATAAGCTTACCTGATGACCTACTAGCCTGAATAGAGCTGTGTTGTAGCATCCCATCTCCAGCCATATCTTCAGTTTGAAATAGGTGGGGGTATTTAGATTTCATTTCTTCCTCCGATTCCTACGTCATCTCTTCTACATTCTTGCTCCCGGAGAAAACCATCACGGAGGCTACCTCCTTATTTCATAGCTTGCGGATTTATCGGTCTAGGATAGCAACTGGAATTTCCTCGTATGCAAAGTCCTCTGTAATCTGTACATCATCCATGGGCACCACTCGGGTAGGATTGCCAATACACTTCCGTAGCATAGATACGTGAAAAACTAGATGGACAGACTCCAATTCTGACGGCAACTCTAACTCATAAGCTACTTGGCCCACTCTCCGAATGATCCTATAAGTCCTAATATACTGTGGGCTAAGCTTGCCTTTCTTGACAAACCTCATCATGCCCTTCTTAGGTGATACCTTTAAGAATACCTAGTCATTAACCCTGAACTCTAAGTATCGTTGCCACACGTCAGAATATGACTTCTGACGACTCTGATCTGTCAACAGTCTCTCCCGGATAAGCTTTACTTTCTCTATGGCCTGCTGAACTAGGTCTGGCCTATGTAACCCAGATTATCCAACATCAAACCACCCTATAAGAGATCTGCACTTACGCCCATACAAAGCCTCATACGTAGCCATCTGGATACTAAAGTGGTAGCTGTTATTATATGCAAACTTGATAAGAGGTAGATGTTCATCCCAACTTCTTTTAAAATCCAACACACATGCTCGTAATATATCCTGGAGCACCTGAATTGTCCGCTCAGCTTGTCCATCAGTCTGTGGATGAAAAGCTGTGCTGAGATTCACTTGCGTCCCTAGACCTCTCTAAAATAACCTCCAAAAATGTGTTGTAAACGGAGCCCCACAGTCAGATATAATAGAAACTGGTACTCTGTGTAGCCGTACTATCTCCTTAATATATAACTTTGCATAATCTACTGCTGTATATGTAGATTTGATCGGTAGGAAATGAGCTGATTTCGTGAGCCTATCGACTATCATCCATATGGAATCGAACTTACGATTAGAACGAGTTAAACCCCTGATAAAGTCCATGTTTATCGCCTCCCATTTCCATGCCGGGAGCTCTATAGTCTGCATTAGACCTCCGAGCTTTTGGTACTCTACCTTCACTTGCTGGCAACTAGGACATTGGACTACAAACTCAGCAATGTTCTTCTTTATATCGTTCCGCCAGTACACATCCTTAATGTCATGATACATCTTCGTCGACCCAGGATGGATGGAGTACCACGAATAATGTACCTTTGACATAATCCTGTCTTGTAGACCTGCTACATCTGGAATACACAGAAGACCCCTGTATTTGAGAACCCCGTCTCCTTTGAGCTCTAACAATGGCTTCTTCTGCTGCGGAACTCGCTCTCTCAACTCGACCAACACTGGGTCCTCGTACTGCCTTTCCTTGACTTCAGTTATGAGAGATGATTTTGCAGTGTTTTGGAGTACAACTCCACCATAGTCAGAATCTACTAACTGAACCCCCAAACAAGCCAATTGATGAATCTCTATAGTTAATTGTCTTTTCTCGGCCTCTACATGTGCTAAGCTACCCATAGATCGGTGACTTAAGGCATCTGCTACAACATTAGCTTTCCCTGGATGGTAGAGAATGTTAACATCGTAATCTTTCAATAACTCAAGTCATCGCCTCTGTCACAAATTCAACTCTTTCTGCTTGAAAATATATTGTAGGATTTTATGATCTGTAAATACATCAACATGAATACCATATAAATAATGCCGCCATATCATAAGTGCATGGAAAACCGCAGCTAACTCAAGGTTGTGGGTTGGATAATTCCTCTCGTGCTTCCTCAATTGCCTTCAAGCATATGCAATTACCTTCCCATGTTGCATCAGGACACATCCTAACCCGACACTTAAGGCATCACAATATTTCACGGCCTCAATCTTCTGAGTGTCTACCTTTATACCTTCATCTGATACAATATGCCCCAACAATGCTATAGACTTCAATCAGAACTCACATTGAGAAAACTTAGCATACAACTTACTATCATAGAGGGTTTGAAGTACCGCTCGCAGGTGGTCCGCATACTCATCCTCTGAATGGGAATAAACCAGAATATCATCAACAAAATACTATCACAAACAAATTTAAAAATGGTCAGAATAGGCTATTCATCAAGTCCATAAATACGGTGGGTGCATTCGTCAACCCGAAGGATATGACAAGAAACTCGAAGTGGCCATATCGGGTCCTGAAGGCTGTCTTCGGAATATCTTTTTCCCGAACTTTGACCTGGTGGTACCCCAACCTCAAATCTATCTTTGAAAAGCATCTAGCCCCCTGCAACTGATCAAACAAGTCATCGATCCTTGGAAGTGGATACTTATTCTTAATAGTTACCTTGTTCAGCTGCCTATAATCGATACACATCCTCAACGAACCGTCTTTCTTTCGCACAAATAGTACCGGTGCACCCCAAGGTGAGGTACTGGGCCTGATGTAACCTTTCTCCAGCAAATCTTTTAACT
>AWOL01S0067621.1:46640-79983 GCA_000715115.1 Nicotiana otophora
TCCCGAACTTTGACCTGGTGGTACCCCAACCTCAAATCTATCTTTGAAAAGCATCTAGCCCCCTGCAACTGATCAAACAAGTCATCAATCCTTGGAAGTGGATATTTATTCTTAATAGTTACCTTGTTCAGCTGCCTATAATCGATACACATCCTCAGCGAGCCGTCTTTATTCTGCACAAACAATACCGGTGCACCCAAAGGTGAGGTATTGGTCCTAATGAACCCTTTCTCAAGCAAATCTTTTAACTGGTCCTTCAACTCCTTCAATTCGGCAAGTGCCGGTCTATACGGAGGGACAGAAATTGGTTGAGTTCCTGGAAGCAAATCGATTCTAAAATCAATCTCTTGCTCTGGAGGAATTCATGGAAGCTCATCTGGAAACACATCTGCATACTCTTTGACTACGGGAATAGAATAAAGTGTAGGTAACTCAACATATGTATCTCTAACTCGCACAATATGATAAATGCGCCATTTTGCGATCATTTTCCTATCCTTCAGATAGGAAATAAACCTACCTCTGGGTGTCGTTGTATTACCTACCCATTCAAGGACTGGCTCACCCGGAAAATGAAATCTAAGCTGCCTTTGCTTGGCAATCAACTGTGGCATAGCAAGCTGCCAACTAGTCCATACCCATGATAGCATCAAAATCCATCATCTCTAGCTCAACTAGGTCAGCTGAGGTCTGACAACTACAAACTATCACCGTTCAACCTCGGTAAAGCCGTCTAACAATAATCGATTCTCCAACCGGTGTAGATACCGCAAAAGGATCACTTAATATTTCAGGCACTATACCAAACTTCCCCGCGACAAATGGGATAATATACGATAAAGTAGATCCTGGGTCTATCAAGACATAAGCATCATGAGAGAAAATGGTCAATATACCTGTCACAACGTCTGGTGAAGACTCATGGTCCTGTCGACCCGCTAAAGCATATATACGGTTCTGATTACCACTAAACTGGAACCTCTGCCTCGACCTTTACCAGCCGAATACTGAGACTCGTGCCCTGAAGGGTGCACAGACATAGATGATCCTGTTGTTGAACTCGCTGGTTGTGCCATTCCCTTAGAATATCTATTTGGGAAATCTCGCATCATATGACCCAGACGCCCACATGTATAACAATCATCAGAACCTGCTCGGTATTAGCCCAAGTGTCCTCTACCACATATGTCACACCGCGGCGGAAATGACCATGTTTGTGCAGAACCTCACTGTCACTGCAAACCCGATGACCGTGAGCTCTCACCTGGTCCTGACTTAGTATAGCGGTCATACCTATAACCCTGTAACTGAGGTGGCAAAGGTCTAGGTGTTCGTCCAAAGTACTGGGGCCTATAACTACCTTGAGATTGCTCATGAGGCCTGGGAAATCTTATCCTCTTACGTTGCTCTTGCATAGCCCTCTCTGTACCCTGTTGCCGATGCCTACCCCTTTCTATATTCTGAGAGAATGCCTGAATCCAAGAGATATCCATACTATCCTACATTGCAGCAGTGGCACATGCCTCGGTTAACTCTGGGGCTAACCCTGCTATAAACCTATGAATCCTGTCCCGTATAGTAGCAACTATGGATGGTGCATATCTGGCCAATGAGTCAACATAGAGACTATACTCTCGAACACTCATATTGCCCTGCTTGAGGGCTAGAAACTAATCAACTCGAGCCTCTCGGATCTCCCGCGGTAAGTACTGGTCAAGGAAGGCATCTGAAATTTTTTTCCAAATAGCTGGAGATGCATCACATCCCTTGGACCTCTCCCATCCCTCGTACCAAAGGATGACTATATCTAGGAGTCAAAAAGCTGCTAGCTCAACTACCTCTTTCTCCGTGGCATGCATAACCCGAAAGATCCTGCGAAGCTGATCTATGCAATCCTACGGGTCCTCCCTCTAATCTGTCCCCGTGAACTCTGGGGGACTCAAAGGAGTAAACTCTCGGACCCTTGAACTCCTAGACCCCTCACAAGATCCTGCACTAGCGGATGCCCTAGCCTGTTGATGGGTAGCTACCAATTGTGTCAAAAAATGCACCGCACTCCTCAAGTCCTGATCTGATGGAAGTGGAGGGGGAACTGGATGTGCGGTATCCCTAGGAATCTCCTCGTGTGGTGGAGGAGACGGTAATGGCTGAGTAGGGGTCGCGCGTTAGGACCCAGACTGGGCCCCATCTAGTGGGGGTACCCTGCTGGTACCTTCACCTGCTCTTGTATCTCTCCTTTGGCTAGCCGTAGTCTTCCTAGTCACCGTCATCTGTGCATGCAAACACCAACACNTCGGACCCTTGAACTCCTAGACCCCTCACAAGATCCTGCACTAGCGGATGCCCTAGCCTGTTGATGGGTAGCTACCAATTGTGTCAAAAAATGCACCGCACTCCTCAAGTCCTGATCTGATGGAAGTGGAGGGGGAACTGGATGTGCGGTATCCCTAGGAATCTCCTCGTGTGGTGGAGGAGACGGTAATGGCTGAGTAGGGGTCGCGCGTTAGGACCCAGACTGGGCCCCATCTAGTGGGGGTACCCTGCTGGTACCTTCACCTGCTCTTGTATCTCTCCTTTGGCTAGCCGTAGTCTTCCTAGTCACCGTCATCTGCGCATGCAATCACCAACACGTAAGTTTAACTCAAATTTCCTATAACTTACTTATATAGTACGATTTAGATTTGAAATAAGGGTAACTAACTCCTAAATGCCCTGTAGTTCCCTGCTTATATAATGTGGTGCACCACACATCTATAAACAAGACCTACTAGACACGGCTTGCAGACTCCCTAGGATAGAACTGCTCTGATACCAAGTTTGTCATGCCCGGAACCTGGGGATGAGACCGGCACCCGGTGCCTCACCTAACCTTGAACATATATTGTCATACTTTGGCCATGGGGCAACATTGCAAGACAATTTGCGAAGCAAAATATAAAACTGAACGGAAACTAATGCTGACTAAACATCAATATAACGCTGGGCCGACAAGACCATCATAACTACTACAGCTGACAAACCAACAAAATATACATACAAGGCCTACAAGCCCAATATACTGCACTAACTGACAGGATATGTCTACAGTCCGTGCCTGTCGTGAATGAATTTTCGGTAGTTATTCCAGATGAACTCCCTGGGATCCAACTAGATAGGGAGATTGATTTTGGGATTAATGTGATGACAGACACACATCCTATATCTAATCCACCCTACAGAATGGCACGACAGAATTGAAGGAGCTAAAGAAGCAATTGAGATACTTTTTAGAAAAGGGTTTCATCCAGCCAAGTGTGTCACCTTGGGGCGCACCAGTCCTTTTTGTGAGAAAGAAAGATGGGTTACTGAGAATGTGTATTGACTTTCGACAGCTTAACAAGGTCACAATTAAGAATAAATACCCACTGCCAAGGATAGATGACTTGTTTACCAATTGCAAGGTGCTAAGTACTTCTCCAAAATTGATTTATGATATGGATATCACCAATTGAAGATCAGGGAACAGGATGTTCCGAAAACAACTTTTAGAACCCGATATGGGCACTTTGAATTTTTGGTAATGTCTTTTGGGCTAACAAATGCCCCAGCAGCTTTTATGGATCTTATGAATCGGGTATTCAAACCTTTCCTCGACTCCTTTATGATAGTATTCATTGACGATATTCTTGTATATTCACAAAGTCGAGAGGACTATACTGATCCCCTTAGGGTAGTTCTGCAAACCCTACATCAGCACCAATTATATGCAAAGTTTTCAAAATGTGAATTTTGGCTTGAATCTGTCACATTCTTGGGTCATGTCGTCTCTAGTGAAGGAATTAAGGTTGATCCTCAGAAAATTGCGGCTGTGAAGAATTGGCCGAGGTGGTATTTGCATGAAAATTGCAGTGGTATTTGCACTGAAAATTTGGCGTCATTATTTATATGGTGTCCATGTGGATATATTCATGGACCATAAGAGCCTTCAATATATTTTCAAGTAGAAGGAATTGAATCTGCGGCAGAGAAGATGGCTTGAGTTACTCAAGGACTACGACATTGATATGCTTATCATCCGGGGAAGGCTAATGTTGTGGCGGATGCTCTTAGCTGGAACTCTATGGGTAGTTTAGCACACTTGGAGGCATATCAAAGGCCATTGCCCAAGGAAGTTCACTGATTGGCTAGTTTAGGAGTTTGCCTTGCGGTCTCTAGTAAAGGAGGGGTAATTGTGCAAAATAGGGCTGGATCATTGCTTGTTAAGGAAGTCAAAGAGAAGCAATACAACGATCCATTGTTGGTGCAATTGAAGGAGGGGATTCATAAACATAAGACTATGGCTTTTTATCTCGGCTTGGATGATGGTACGCTAAGGTACCAAGGGAGGTTATGTGTTCCAAATGTGGATGGTCTCCGGGAGAGAATCATGACCGAGGCTCACACTTCTAGGTATTCCATGCACCCGAGCTCTACAAAAATGTATCATGATCTCAAGGAAGTCTATTGGTGGAATGACATAAAGAGGAATATGGCGGACTTTGTGACAAGATGTCCGAACTGTCAGCAAGTAAAGGCCGAACACCAACGGGCCGGTGGGTTGGCACAGACCATAGAAATTCCAATATGGAAGTGGAAAATGATTAATATGGACTTTGTGGTAGGACTATCGCGCACTCCATGCAAATTCGACTCAATTTGGGTGATTGTGGATCGACTCACGAAATCAGCACACTTTTTGCCGGTTAAGGCTACCGACACGGCGGAACAATATGGTCAACTGTATATCAAAGAAATAGTCAGGTTGCATGGCACTCCAGTTTCCATCATTTCTGATCGGGGAGCACAATTCACTGCTAATATTTGGGTACTCAGGTGAACCTTAGTAGAGCCTTTCACCCCCAGACTGATGGGAAGGCATAGCGGACTATTCAGACACTTGAAGATATGTTACGCGCTTGTGTTCTAGACTTCAAAGGTAGTTGGGATGATCATTTACCACTCATAGAATTTTCCTACAACAATAGTATCATGCTAGCATTCAGATGGCACCGTTTGAGGCTTTATATGATAGGAGATGGAGATCTCTCATTTCGAAATTGAAGAAGCAGCGTTGATAGGGCCAGACCTCGTATAACAGGCTATGGAAAAAGTTAAAATCATTAAGGAGCGGTTGAAGACTGCTCAAAGTCATCAGAAGTCCTATTCGGATGTTCGTCGTAGGGATCTGGAGTTCAAAGAAGATGATTGGGTATTCTTGAAGGTTTCCACCATGAAGGGTGTAATGCGATTTGGTAAGAAAGGGAAATTGCGTCTGAGGTATGTCGGACAATACAGAATTATTCAGAGGAAAGGTGAGGTGGCGTACAAGCTTGAGTTATCACCTGGGATGTCATTAGTGCACCCGGTATTCCATGTGTCTATGTTGAAGAAGGTAGTTGGAGATCCGTCAGTTATTGCGCCGGTTGAGACCATTGAGGTTAATGAAGAACTGTCATTGAAGAAATTCCAGTTGCCATTCTTCATAGGCAACTCCGAAAGTTGAGGAATAAAGAAATTACCTCTATGAAGGTGTTGTGGCGAAACCAGCAAGTTGAAGAGGCTACTTGGGAGGCCGAGGAAGAAATGAAAAAGAAGTATCCTTACTTGTTTGTATAAAATTTGTGACCTTTTTATAAAACTGTCGCCTATGGATTCTTGTATCTCTTGTTCAGTTATTGTAGAGGTGCTTCTTTCTAAATATATTGTATGTAAGGCCACGGTTGGTGTTCTTATGAGTTATGTTATGTCATTGGTTTATGTATATGTTTTTAGGATGTGTTTCTGGGGCTCTCTGACAGGTGGATAGGCCTAGTTACAGGGGAAACTCTGACGAAATATTTGGGTATTTAGGGGGTTAGTCAAATTTGGGGATGATGGTGTGTGGTATGAAAACTGAGTTGCATAAGATGCTAATAGTGAACCTTGACCCTCATTCAAGGACGAATGATCCTAAGTGGGGGAGGATGTAAGGCCCCGTAAAATTTCTCAAAGGAAAAATAATGTTTCGTGGTGCCGAATTGGTTCTTACGTATTTAAGAATTTTAGCTCGGACCTTTTGGGTTGAACAATGCACTGGAAAGTAAAGGAAAACTTTTTGGAAGCGAAGTGCGTTTCTGCGGTCCATTATGCAACCGCAGAATCACTCTGCGGACCGCATAATGGTCACAGAGTGAGGCAAGTGCGGGCCGGTTTTGGATGCCATTCTACGGTCGACTATGCGACCGCAGAATAAGTCTACGGGCCGCATAGTGACTGCAGACCCAGGCAAAATTTTTCTAGTTTTGGACACCAATTATGCGGCCGATATGCGGTCCACATATCGATTATACGATCGCATATGCGATCGTAGACCTCGTTCCGGAGCTTCATTTTTGAGTTTTTACAACCCGACCCAACTTCGTTAAATAAGAGATTTGGACCATTTTGGACCAAAAATATGACATTTTAGAGTGAGAGAGGGTGTCCTAGAGTGAGAAGGTGTTCCTTAAGAATTGTTCAATTCTTGCTCAAATCTTGGAAGATTAAGAGAGAAACTCACTAGGTCTTCACACTAGAGGTAAGATTCTACACCCCAACACTCAATTTCGAATTTTGTCTAGAATTGGGTAATTGGTAAGATAATGTTTGGGCATGGGAGTTGTTCATCTTGCATGTATGTGTTATCAAAGAGTGTAAGAAGATTGTTGAGCTAAGAATGGTAAAGAATGGGTTGCGGGATGATGTAATCCTCCATAAAAGGACCTTGAAACCTTATGCACACCTAGTGTTTGATAAAACGCTCAAATGAGCTAGAACCATGATCATCTTCCTAATTTTGGTTCAATTTGTTATATTTCTACAATAGATTGAAGTTGCTAAGAATTCCAGAACATTCTACAGTTTAAAGAAGCTCAATTGAGATATGTTGGCTAAACTCTTCTCTTAGAATTGAATCCCACGATATTCATGTAAATTATGTAAGTCCCGAGTGGTGCATTATAAAATTGGCTATTCCGAGTAAGATCGGGCTGAGAGATATATGTTCAAGAAGTATCCCAAATGCTTTATTTATGTTATGTTATCAATTGAGGATATGTTAAAATATGGGCTGTGCATTAAAAATGTTCGACTTCAAGTCAAGTTCAAACGAAGGCTATTATGCCAAACTTTGTGAAGAATCTCTATGTGCCATAGATCCTTAATTGCTCACATATGTACTGCATGCCTTGATTTGAAATGTTATTATTGTTTTTTATGACGTTGATGTTAGCAAGTGAAAAGGTGAGCATGAAACACTAAATACGGCCAACGTGCCAAGAATGATTATATAATTATGGCCATTAGTGCCAATGAAATGTAAAGATGTTTAAAGAAGTATGAAATGCGATGATTGATATGAAAAGGTTGATGTCTCGAATAAGATAGCCTAGCCGATCAGGTCGTGATCGGACACCATGCCGCACACATGGTGGTGATTGTGTTAGAAATTATAATTGAAATGGTGATTGTGGCCGATGTCCCTAATGGATAGTCTAGCCGATCGGGTCGTGATCGCACTCCGTGTTAAAGACGGTGGTATTGATATTGAGAGTAATTATGGTTGATGTCTCTAATGAGATAGCCTATCCGATCAGGTCGTGATCGAACTCCGTGTGAGAGTACGGTGATACTGGTATTGTGAATAATGGTATTGTGGACAAGGGTATATCGATACTAAAAATCTCCCAATGTGAGATATGTAAATTAATTTGAACACTGTCTGGATCCCAAATTGAGGTTTGATGTTGATTAAGGCTTCCATTGATATTATGATATTCTTGTTTGTATTATTTGTCATTCTATTGAGAGGGTGTTTTGTCATTCATACTAGTACTATTCCATATGTATTAACGTCCTTTTTGCCGGGGACGTTGCATCTTCAATGGATGTAGGTGGTTCAACAGCAGGAGACACTGATCAGTGATAGCAGTACACTCTCTTCCCAGCAGATTTGGTGAGTCTCACTTAATTTCGAGGTCATGTATCTTTTGTTCCTCATTTATTGTGTTTGAGGTATAGTCGGGACCTTATTTCCGGCATTATCATTGTACTCATCTTTATCTATAAAGGCTCCGTAAACATAGTATGGGTTGTGTATTCGTGCTGGGAAAGTCAAACTATGTTATGTTGTGGTTGTATTACTTATTCCATTTGAGACTTTAAAAATGATGAAAACTATTGGTAATGAATCGGTATTGTAGATATGATCACGTTTTTTGTCTAATTAATGAAAATATGTATTATCTCCATTCGTGGATGAGTTTGGGTAGAAGGAAATCTAGCAGGCTTGCTCGATCGGGTTCACTCGGTTGAGCGCCGGTCGCGCTCCTCGGTTTTGGGGCATGACAAACTTGGTATCAAAGCCTAAGGTTTTAAAGTGTCCTAGGATGTCTTGGAGTCGTGTCTATAGTAGAGTTCTTCTTAGCGGTGTGTTATTAGCGGAGTGTAGTTATTAGCCTAAGTGTTTAATGATGCAAGGTCTTAGTTATGTGCATACTTACTTACAACTGTTCTGAAGATTATTTAAATGCCTATTGACCTATTCTAAGTGATTTGAGCATATATAAAAGGATCCTGAAGTGTTGAACATTTAGTAGGATTAATAAAACCAGTGCATATGTCCTTTTTGTTTTACTTATTGATGTTTAGATTACTTAATGAGGCATCCTTGAACCTATCTAGTAGCATCATGAAATCAACCTTCCTTGTTTGTGACTTCTGTTTGACTATGTTCTATTATTGATCCTCATAAGTGTTTTGTGCATGGTGTGATACTTAGAATCAACACTAAGGCCCTTTGTTATCATCAGGACTTCAATGGTCCATTTGTAGTGACTTTTTCTTGTATGTAGTGTTATGCAAAGAGCATTTAAAGGCCAACATTGTGTTAAGACCTTACTTGCTTAAGGATTTGAATTCTATTGATGGTTCCAAGGCTAAATATGGTTGTTTGATTTCAAACTGGTGCTTCCCGTGTGGATGGACCTTCTGTATTTGATCTTTTATATTCTATGTTGGTTGGAGCTGTTGAGTTAGCCTTTGTTTGTGTCTAAACTTTTGAGGGAGAGTAAAAAGTCAATGATTAGGGGTATTTGGGGTGTGATCTTGGTTTTGTGATTGAGGTACCTCTCCCTGGCACAAGCACTGCTCGGGGTCCATGAGACCTTTGTGAACTCTGAAGTATAAGGGGTCCATGGGGAACTTCATGAATAAACTATGGTTCACCCTAATCCTTTGGTCACCGACCTTAACTAATCTTCACCGGGTTAGGACAAATAAAAAACTAAATGTTATTGTGTTCTTTAGATTTTTTTTACTTGTTATAATTTTATTTTATTTCACCCTATATTGATATACACTAATTATCTTCTTGTTATTTTGTATGCATGTACGAATTGGCTTGCTGAGTTCATTTGGAACTCAGGCCCAAGTTCCAGAATGGGCTACTTTCCCTACTTGTTGGAGTTTGCCTCTGTTATAGTCCCGCTTGGACTGGTTTGCTTGTCAGCCCAATTTTAAGAGTCCAGCTCTTTTTCCTTCATTTTTAAATGATAGTTGTTATTATTTGTTGTTCTATGTATATATCTTTGAAAACTAGCCTTACTATTGGATATTCTTTGATATTTTAATTGTTTAGAAAAGTTGGAAAAACCAAGACTTATAGGTAATAGTTAAATCTGACCTTAGCGGACTTAGGCTAGACTTGTACTTGGGGATGTTTGTTATATTTTGTTTTAATTGTGTTTAACATGCAAATATGTGTTTACTCGTTTTATCCTACTTGTTTACACTTTACATGACTTTATAACCTGCTAATATGTGTTTATTCTTAATATCATCAGTAATTCACAATTACTTGTTACTGCTTTGTACATTGCCATCACATGTTTCCTATCGAGTCTTGGCCATACACAATCACACATAATGTCATACGAGGGTTGTCTTTTCATCTCTCCGAACCTTCTTTCTAAACTCTATAGTTTAAAAGAACAACCTTGTCAGGCCAACTGATATATCGTCTTGCAGTTATCCAGTCCAACTCCAAAATTTAAGAAATACTCTACTCCTAGCAATCATAGGTCATATTGCATAAATTTTAGGTGAGCCAATCCTTGGTATTGAATCACAATTAGGAAATCTACCCTAAAGTCAGTGGGTAATGCACCCAACAACATGCCTTTTGCGGAATGACAAATCAATCCAGATAAGACACTAAGGATTCAAAGCAAATACTTACCAAATCTTTCACCCCTTTTTAGATGGAAATCAACCGCAACATCCAGGAGATTAGCATGGTCATGGGAGCAGCTCACAAATTGAAGCAGTGGCGGAGGAATATCAGACGGGAGCACGGAGAAGAAATCAATATGCATCTAGGATTACTGACTGCACTAATGAACATTCGAGTTGATAGGGTACTCACCAGGTGATTGATAGAGTTCGGGGACCCAGCGAAGGTGGTCTTCAAGTTTGTTGACTGTGAGCTGGCACCAACACTTGAGGAAGTTACCAGTTTCACTGAGTTATTATTCACCAGACGGAAGCCTATACTGGCGGTCATCATGTCGGACCACAGGTTCCTATTTGCACTAGGTTAGAGGAGCAACAAGAACTTGAGAAGTGTCGAAGACGGATGGGTGAGTCTAGAGAAGTTGTTTGACAGATTTAGGCATCGGGAGAGCTACGATTGATATCTTGAGGAATTTTACTATGACCAAGCAGGGAAAAGCCTACGTCCCCTAACCTTTTCCTTAGCACTATTGGACTTCTGGTTTTCCTACAAAGGAAGGGGTATATCAATATCAACCTACTACCCCTGGTTTTGGCTACATTCCGAGGAAATTTGTGGGTCACTCTTGTTCCTATGATACTGGAAGAGATGTTCAAGGCACTGTCGGCTTGTTCAAGAGGGCATTCTTTCTTCAAAGGCTATAACCTACTAGTACATATATGGGCTACGGAGCATTTCTTCCAAAGGGAGCCGACCATTGACTACTTTGTCGGCACTAGCAAGATGATCCACAGTCACAATGAGAGGATGGGGCATTGGGCTAAACCACATGGCCAAGAAGATTGGCAGGAGCTTTTGACCCACCTAACTTGAGAATTCATCAACTGGAAACTTTATTTATTGAGTGGTAGAAAAATTCTAAGAAGCCTAGGGAAATACTTCATCGAGCTGGTAGGCCTAGAAGGGATTCAGCCGTTTGCACCGCTAAGGGTTCTAAGGTAGTTTGGCTTAATTCAAGACGTGCCCCTTTGGTCAAGGACAACTTTGTACGAGGATGACTACAACATGCAGATTCCAATCCCAAGGGTAAGAAGGCTCCAAGATGAGGGGGATGACTTGATCATAATGGGTATGGGGCAAAACTCATGGTGCACGCCTGAGTATTTTGTGTGGATTAATGAAGAAGATGAATTATCTAGGCCAGTAGGGAGGGATTAGCTGGATTAGAGGACTCAGCAACAGCCTTGCAGATATACCACAAAATCCTGCCTCACTATCTTGTCACAGCTGCCATGCATCAACAAGTAGTCCTGGGATTAGTTGATCACATGCTACCACTGCCGGATAATACCAGATAGTATAATACATATAGAATGAGTCCGATGCAGAACCAAAGGAGGATCCAGAAGAGGAGCAAGATTATAACCATGATGAGGATGAACAGGAGGTTGAAGAAGATCCAGAGGAAGAAAGCTTGGGAGGAGATTCCAGGGAGGACTATTAATTTGTTGGTTGATTTCCTCTTTGTACTTTTCATTCCCTAAGGGCGATTCTATAAGCCCATGCAACCTTTGTAAACCCAGAAAAAACCAGATTGAAGTCATTGGCAACTTCCCTTTGTCATTGTTTCACTAATGAGGCCTTTGTAACCCAGCAAATTCCATCAATGAAAAATTAAACTTGCTCCGGATCCAACGTGTCAAAATCTGATTTCTTGTCAAACGCTCGTGATATATGCCTACCTTCGGCAAAGATAAGTCCTTAAATATTTTAGGAACGCGCTTGTTTGAAAATGTGATCTAACTACTCTCTGTGATTATATTTGTGCAATCCCTGAACTAACTTCTACTTTTCTTTAATTACTTACTTTATCGCTTTACTTATTCATCCCCAAAACAGAGGCTGATTTGTGTTGATATATAAACTGTACAACAGATCCGGGAGCTGGCACATCTAGCCGTGACGATGCTTCCACAACTACCCCATTTTTTATCACTAGATTCAATCCCCGACCATTTTTCTTTGTAAACCTGACAACCTACTAATACCCCAACAACTATCAACACAAACCTACCATAACCCAAGTCATACCACCAGTTACTCCTGCAAACCCACCAAACCCTCCCGTACACATACCTCATGTTCTCAACTATGTTCAAGCTCCACAAAATCCACTAGCCACTACCAATTTGATCCAAACCCCTCCTCATAAAAATGTTACTTTCACCAACAACCAAAGGCAGTATATACCTGTAGCACATGCCATCACCCATGAGTGATATATTCCACCCGTATATACCGTATCTGAACCCGCTTCTACCGTGCCCATCACGGTCAGAATGCCTTCTGAGATAGACTAGTATGCTGAAATGGAGAGAGAAGCAAAGTCCAATGAAGATGGGTCGTTGTTTGAGCAACTACGGGTACTAAGCAAAACGATGAAGAACCTTGAAGTTGCTCGATGCAGTGAGATCTTGGATTATAAGGACCTATTAATACACCCTGACGCTGATATGCCGGGGGATACCAGTCTCAAAAGTTCAATATCTTTGATGGAACAGGCAATCCCCATGCTCACTTGAGGGCGTACTGTGACAAGTTGGTGGGAGTGGGAAGAAATGAGAAGTTAAGGATGAAACTATTCATAAGAAGTCTGATCGGGGAAGTGCTCACTAGGTACACCAGGCAGGACATTAGGAACTGGAGAGAATGACAAGATATGGCTGAAGATTTTATGAACCACTTTAGGTTTAATACTGAGATCTCCCCGGATAGGTTCGCTTTGGTAAACCTACAAAAGAAGCCCTCTGAGTAATTTCAAGAATATGCTCACCGTTGGAGGTCAAGAGCAGCTAGAGCACAACCCCCGTTGGATGACAACGAGTAGACCAAGTATTGCATTCGTGCTCAAGAAGGAATCTACTGAGAATATGATGGAAATGATGGGCCAGAAGATTCACGAGTTGGTCAAAATGGGAGATTTCTTGGAATAAGGTATTATGTCAGGAAAGATACAGTCAATGCCATAATACAAGCTGCTAGCAAGGATATACAGTCCATTTCCATCGGTAGTGGAAAGAAGATAAAAGAAGAGGTGATGGAAAATGTCCCCTATTATCAACCAAGTCCTCCTCGCCAAGCCAATCGCCACCCCGCAAAAACTCATCCTCCAAATCAACCCACTTATACCCCAGTATATAACCCAAGTATTTTCAGTAGCCAAATTGATAAAAACCCATATTTTGCAAAATTCTTGAGCACAACGATCCTGACTATGAAGAGTATAACGAGAGTATGATGCCTGGGAACCTCCCACAATAGATCGAGCACCTAGAAATCCAGAAGAAGCCCAATCTTGAAGAGACGAAAGTGATCAATTTAGGAAGTGAAGAAGATATGAAAGAAACTCGAATCAGCATCCACCTGAAAGTAGAACAGAAGAAAGAATAGGTAGAGCTCCTCTGACAATACATCGATGTGTTCACTTGGTCATATGATGACATGACCGGATTAAGTACCGACATCATCTCACATTGGTTACCCACCGATTGTACCAGACCACTAGTCAAGCAGAAACCCAAAAAATTCAAGCCAGATCTAAGTCTAAGGATCAATGAAGATATCACCAAGCAGATAGAAGCTAATGCAGTGAGGGTCACCAATTACCCTACCTGGTTGGCAAACATCGTACCAGTGCCGAAGAAGGATGGGAAGATTAGAAAATGTGTGGACTACCGAGATCTCAACAAAGCTAGTCCCAAAGTCGACTTCTCTCTGCCGAGTATCTATATCCTTATTGACAACTGCGTGAAACATGAATTCCAATCATTCATGGATTGTTTTGCTGGATATCACCAGATCCTGATGCACAAAGAGGATGCAGATAAGAGAACATTCACCACATCATGGGGAGTTTATTGCTACCGGTCATGCCATTCGGTCTCAAGAATGCCGGTGCTACCTATATGAGGCCATGAGGACTCTCTTTCATGACATGATCCTCAAGGAGATCGAAGTATATGTGGATGACATAATCCGTAAATCTCGGAAGAGTGTGGATCATTTGGGTGATTTGAAGATGTTCTTTGAATGGTTGCGGAGGTACAGTTTGAGGTTGAACCTTGTAAAGTGTGTATTTTGAGTCCCGCAAGAAAACTATTAGGTTTCATCGTTAGTAGAAAGGGAATAGAGTTAGACCCCTCTAAGGCCATTTCAGACTTACCTCCTCCTAAAAATAAGAAACACGTGATGATTTTCCTCATTCAGAGCCCAGTCAACAGTAATTTGCGAGCCAATTTTCAAATAATGGAAGAATGATGCTACTGCAAAGTGGACAAGGGAATGTCAGAAAGCTTTCGACAGAATCAAATAGTATTTATCGAGTCCACCAGTGCCAGTTCCTCTTGAACCCGGGAAATCTCTATTACTATACTTGTCCGTCTTTGATAATGCATTTGGATGCGTGTTGGGACAACACAGTGACATTGGAAATAAGGAGGAAGCTATTTATTACCTATGCAAGAAGTTCACGCCATACGAAGATAGATACACTTTATTAAAGCAGACCGGCGTTGCGCTTTGACCTGGATTGCTCAGATGTTAAGACATTACTTGTCGGCATATACCACATATTTGATATCCCGACTCGACCCGCTCGAGTACATCTTTCAGAAACCGATGCCTATGAGAAAGTTAGCTAAATGGAAGATCCTCCTCAGTGAGTTCGACATTGTATACATAATGCATAAAGCTATCAAGGGACAAGCACTGGCCGATCATCTTGCAGAGAACCCAATGGACAAAGATTACAAGCCACTTGCTACGTACTTCCTAGATGAAGAGATGTTATTTGTTGGAGAGGACATTTCGGAGTCATACCTAGGGTGGATAATGTTTTTCAATGGAGCTGCAAATTTCAAGGGAGTAGGAATTGGGGCAGTCCTAATTTCTGAGTCGAGACAACATTACCTGGCTTCAGTGAAGATATAGTTCCCTTATAGAAATAATATGGCATAATACGAGGCATGTATCCTTAGGATTAGGATTTCGGTCGACATGAACATTAAGGAACTTTTGGTCATAGGGGATTCTGATCTGCTGATCCACCAAGTTCAAGGCGAATGCACTACTAAGAATGTCATGATCCTTATGTACCTGCACTATGCAAAGGAGTTGTGTAAGAAGTTCACCAAGATCAAGTTTAAGCATATCCCCAGAAATCAGAATGTGTTTGTCGATGCTCTCGCAACTCTGTTATCCATGATCCAACATACAAACATTAATTACATCTACCCCATCGAGATAGAGGTTTGAGATCAACATGCATACTGTTTCTACGTAGATGAAGAGCCAGACCGCAAGCCTTGGTACCATAACATCAAAAGCCTTCTCGAAGCAAGAGAATATCAAAAGGGAGCCACTAACGGTCAGAAGCGAGCATCTAGGAGACTAGCAAATAACGTTTTCTTTAACGGGTAAGTCCTGTATAAGAGGACCTTGAACATGGGTCTGTTAAGGTGTGTAGATGCATAAAAGGCAACGAAATTATTGGAAGAAGTACATGCAGAAACGTGCGGGCCCCAAATTAATGATTTCACTCTAGCCAATGAAAAGGGATAGAATTCTCTATGTTCAGAAACCTCACCAATGTCAGATCCACGGGGATTTCATCCGGGTTTTGCCAAGCGAGTTAAATGTCATAGGTTCTCCTTGGCCATTTGACGCTCGGGGCATGGATTTGATTGGACCTATAGAACTGTCCGCATCAAATGGGCATCATTTTATCTTGGTAGACATTGATTATTTTACCAAATGGGTCGAAGCTTTCACATACAAGGTTGTCACAAAGAATGTAGTGGCATATTGCGTTCGTAACATCATAGTCTACAGATTTGGGATTCTAGAGTCAATCATAACTGACAACGCAACCAATCTCAACAGCGATCTCATTAGGGAAATTCGTGAGAAGTTCAAAATCGCCCACCGTAATTCCACAAACTATAGGCTACAAATTAATGGAGCAGTTAAAGCAGCAAACAAAAACACCAAAAGGATTTTGCGGAAGATAGTGGACAATAATAGACAGTGGCATGAGAAATCATCATTTTCCCTACTTGGTAACCGCACTACCTTGAGGACATCTACTGGGAATATGCCATATATGTGGTATATGGCATAGAAGTTGTGATACCCGCATAGGTCGAGATACCATCTTAGAGAATTATCCAAGAAGCTAGATTAGATGATGCAGAATGGATACGTATGGCAAGAACAACTCATGATCATTGATGAAAAGAGGATGGACACGGTGTGTCATTGTTAGATTTATCTGAATAGGATGGCCAACTCATTCAATAGAAAAGTGAAACCTCGATAGTTCACCCTAGGGCAACTAGTTTTGAAGAAGATATTCCCCCATCAAGAAGAGGCCAAAGGGAAGTTGGCACAAAATTGGCAAGGTCCTTATGTGGTCCATCGAGTATTGTCGGGAAGAGAATTAATGCTAGCGGAAATGGACGGTAGAATCAGCATGAAGCCCATCAATTCAGATGCAATCCAGAGATACTAAATATAAAGACAATACATTTAGGTGTTGTAACAAAACTACGCCCGACATGACTTCTCACGGTAGTATATGTAGGCAACCCACATAGTGTCCGGTCCCAATCTTGTAATTGAAAACCCAAATGTTATTTTTCATGTATTCGGAACTACGCCATAACTTGATTTCCTTTGGTAGGAATACATAGGCAATTCATATCGAATTCAGCCATCCATTGTAATCGAACTACATTTTGGTCTGATTCTGTTTGCATACATAGGTAGTTTGAGTTAGACTCAGCCATAACTATTGAAATTCTACCATTTCTGCATATATTGTAATCAAACTACGTTTTGACCTGATTCCATTTGGATATGTAGGCTGCCTGAGTCATGCTCGGTCATTCCATCTCATTTTATCATCTATCATCTCATTATCCTCGTACTACGTTGAAACTTGATTCCGTACAGACATAGGCAACCTGAAAAGGTTTGGTCATAACCCAAGGAAAGCCTTTGTAGTGCATCGTATAGATTAGGACATGATCATGATGGCAAGAAGCTATGTCATCAGGGGTATATCCAGGAAATCATCATCAACAAGGTAGAGACATAAACATGAACGATTTTTCAAAATACCTTTTGAGAAATTCTACTCTTCCACTACCGAACTTTGTGGTATAAACCACTAGATCCGGGGCAAGGCCAGGTCTATGATCAACAAAAATCAACGCCTCTCCCCTACTAAGAATTTTCTTTGCGCGTAGGATTGACAGGAATCAAAGGATACCAGAACGCACCGGAATTAATGTTGGGCCAGCTATCTCACCTTTATACTCAATCCATTTTCTCATATAGTTAAGGATTAACTTCAAATTCATTGCAAGTATTCTGGAGCTAGGCCTTCGATGCCCTCAGAGCATCATGTATATATCAAACCGTCTGCTTTACCAATTGGAGCATTTTGTACATATCAAGTTTTCTGCTCAGCTAACCGGAACATTATGTACATAGCATGCCACATGCTCAGACAATCAGATCATTTTGTAAATATTAAGCCATTTGCTTAGCCAACCAGAGCACCTTATACATATCGCATCGTCTGCTATGCTAATCGGAACACTTTACACATATCGCACTGTCACTCTGTAGCCTCGGAGATTCAAAGTAGATAGTTTCAAACCTCGTTGCCAACTTCGCTAAGTGAATTATTGACCATTCAATCTCATCACATGTTTCGCCGATCGACAATCGAAAATTAGTTTTGCAGTCAAGAGTATCTCCTGGGAATGCTCATTTACTTCATTGTTTTACGATGAATGTTTTGACGTTCTACTTATGCACTTACATGCATTTTACATTCAAAACCAAATACTCCCATCGTGTGAAGATACTCCCATCGTGCGGAGATTTTAAATTCAAAGCTAACTACTCCCATAGCATGGAGATACTCCCATGGCATGGAGATTCAAAGTCAAATCGAATATTCCCGTCACAATGAAATTAAAAATCGAATACTCCCATCACGTGGAGATTCAAATGGTCTGACACCGGCGGAAAGGTACGCAACCTGGATGACAATCATGTTAGATTTAAAAGCCCATCCCCAACATCCAAAATAATACTCTAGAGCTCGGAGACTTCAGATTCAAACTTCCCATCGACCCAAGATCCCAAATAACGGCTAGCCGGCTGTCCGACCGGCACTCAACCGAGTGAACCCGGTCAAGCAATCCTGCTAGATACTTTCTACCCAAACTCACTTAAGAATAAAGATAATATATATTTTCGTTAATTAGACCATAAAAAGATCATGTGTACAATACCAATTCATTACTGTTAGTCACGTCACTAACAAGTCTTCAAAACAGTACACTGTACAGTCATAGCTAGAGTGGAACATGTGATACGATTACAATATTTATAGTTTAAAAATAGATACAACCCACACTATGTCTACGAAGCCTCTAACAAAAACAAAAGAGTGTTATGACAGTGCCGTCAACAAGGCCCTTGCTATACCTCAAAACTCTATGTACAAAGGATAAAAGACATAGGACCCCAAGATGAAGTGAGGCTCACCAAATAAGCAGAGGAGAGGGTATGCTGCTATCACTGGTCAATGACACCTGCTATGGAACCACCTGCATCCATTAAAGATGCAGCGCCCCCAGCAAAAGGGACGTTAGTACATATGGAATAGTACTAGTATGTAAAACTAAACATCCTCTCAATAGAATGAGGAACAGTTAACGGAGAATAAAACATGAAATCAATAAGAGACTCAAACAGTATCAAGGTGTCAAGTCAAGGGAAAGATAAATTTCAAATAGGATTCGATAATATAAGTTGGGAGATCTTTAGCACCGATACACCACTGTGTTTTAACATGGAGTCCCATATCAGCCCGACCGGCTAAGCCGTCTCACCCCGAGACATACACTCACAATACCACAATGTGCGAGGCATGGCATCCGATATCAGCCCGATCGGCTAAGCCATCTCACCACAATGCCGTGTGGGTTTACATCACATCACATCTCGCTAGCAATAATCTCATCCCATTTAAGGGGAAACAGTCCCATCACATTAACACGAGGATTTGCCCCACATTCACTCCTATACCAGCACGTGTAGTTTCGGGGTTAGGTTATTCCGACCTACCCTTCCTCGATGGCTAAATGATACTCCCAAGGCATTTATTATTAGAAGTACTTACCACTAAATTCATATTCTTTTACATTTCATTAATTTAATTGACATCATTGGCCATAACACAGTATCATTCTTGGCACGTTGGCCGTATTTCATAATTCATGCTCACTATTTCACTTTCAATCATTATCATGTATAATCAACAACAAGGCCTTTCAAATTAAGACTTTACACATATACTTAATCAATTTTAGAGTCTTAGGCACCTATGACTTCTTACACAATTGACATGATAGCTTTCATAAAAATTCACGCTTTTAAATCATTACATAGTAACACACAGCCCATACTTAAACAACGTTCTCAAACATTAAGTCAACATAACAAGAATCTTTGTAATACATATTGAACGCATAATTATTTTGACACAAGGCTTATTTGAAAAAAAATTCAATTTATAAAGAGCATCACGGGACTTACAAGGACATCGCGAGGTTCAATTCTAAGAGAAGAGTTTAGCCAACATACCTTGCCTCGAGCTTTTTAATTTACTACAATATTTCAAAAATCCTAGCCACTTCGATCTATTTAGAGATATAGCAAAATTAAACACAAATTAGGAATGAGTTCATAGTTCCAGCTCACTTGAGCATTTTATCAAACACTAGGTGTGCATTAAGGTTTCAAGGTCCTCCTATGGTGGATTCTTTCACCCCACTACCCAAAGTTCACCCAGAAGGGCCGAACAATCTCCCCTCTACCCCAGATAGTACATGCATGTAAAATATACATCTCCCACACCCAATAAATGCTTTACTAATTACCCATTTTTAGTAAAATTTCGAAATTAAAGGTTAGGGTGTAGAATCTTACCTTTTCGTTGAAGACCTTATGAGTTACCCTAGAGAAATCTTCAATGTTTGAGCAAAGTTTGATGAACAAATGACTTAGAACTCCTCTTCTCACTCTAGACCACCTTCCTCTCTCTCTAAAATGTAAGTTTAAACTTTTTAAAATGACCCTTAAAACTGTTTTATAAGAATGGGGTCAGCTTTATAAAACCAGAAAAATGAAGCTCCGAAACACAACATGCGGTCGCAAAGTGACCGCAGAATGGATATGCGGTCCACAAATCGGCCGCACAATTGGCCCTCTGGAACTGGGCAAGGCTGCCCCACTCTACGACCAGTATGCGATCCGCAGACCTGTTCTGCGGCCACATAATGCACCGCAGAACTTCCCTTCGAAAATTTTCATGTTGGTTCCGCGGTCGATGTGCGGCCCGCAAAACGATTTTGCGATCGCATTGTGGACCGCACAATATCATCCAAACTTGCCCAGTTTTCTGCTTCACTCTGCGGTCATTCTATGGCCCACAGAGTGATTCTGCGGTCGCATAGTGGGCCACAGGAATGTCTTTTTCTGCCATATTTTCCTTTACTCACCGCGAAGAATCTCTATATTTGTCAACTCATAAGCCTACTTCGGCACCACGAAACCCCAGATTTTTAGGCAAAATTTTATGGGGACTTACACTGGCAACCATGCATCATCACTCCTTGATATTTACATCATATTTTAACGTATTTGTATTACGATATATGGGTATGTGTTTATCTTCCTTTTTTGCAGGTTAAAACATTACAATGTGGAACTTGTTCTAAGCAGCAAACCAAGTTACACTCCTATGAAGGTCAACAAACTCATAAGCGATCCAAGGATCCAAACTCCAACTGAATTCGATCAGTAGAACTCCAAAAATGTCAAGTCTTTCAAATTATACAATCAAGCTACAATTCAGAAGTCACTACGTTCCAAAGTTTTACTGTCTTATCGTATCGTCATAACACGATACTAGGGCAATTCCTGCGAGCGCAACTCTCTCTAAATCATCATTTCAGGACTACATGAGGCCAGATCCTTGTTAAGCTCGAGGTATGTAGGCGATTCAAAGCCAGAATTCGGCCCTATTCTCACGACTCAAGATCTTTCCCTATCCCATATACCATCTCTGAAATACATGCCTAGAGTCGAGGAAAAATTTGTCACGAAGTCAATTTCTTTGTCCGCAAACTCTTTCATCATATCCGGTAAAAAAGTAGCGGCTGTTGACGACCAATTTTGGTTGTCCCTTTTAAAATTAAATTAGTTATGCTTATTAATTAACAATAAATGTATTAAAATATTTTTCAAATCAATAATACCTATTTTCTTAAAATATATATAGTTTAATATGTAATAATAATTAACATCTTTAAATTAATAGCAATTTGGTATTAAATATTCATAAATAATAATTAACTAGTCTTTAATTTATAATTATATTGTCTTTATTACTTTAATTAGACAAAATTAGTTTCATAATTCAACAAATGACCTATTATAATAACTAATTACTGTAATTAATAATATATGTAATGATTATATGTTATTGCATTTAATTAAGATTAACTAAGTCTAATTAAGTTGATTTTAAAAGGGGTTAAAAGCTTAAAAGGATACACTTGAAATTGATTAATTAAACTCAATGTGGCATGTTTTAAATTCTAATATAGCCCAATGCACAAGCCCAACCACAATTGACTCGGTCCAGACCCACCACTGATATCCAAGTTGGCGATCCATGTCAATCCATCCAAACCAATGGTGTAACGCTATGTGACTCGTCCTCTACATTCAAAAAAGAAATACAGAGGATTTTGACCGTTGATCTAACCCATCAACAGTCCATAATCAATATCTATTTTCCTTTTAATTTTAAAGCCTTTTCCTGACCTCACCTCAACTGTTGGATCACAAAGATCCAACGGCCACCGTTCTTTTTAAAAAAAAGCCAACTTAGTAATCCATATCTCTAAAATATCAGGGCCGTTGATCCAAATATCCAACGGCCAAGATTACATCTCTCAAAGTAAATCTTAGAGACACCCCTAAAACCTACTCATTTGCACCTTGACCAGTCGCCCCTCTTTCCCAATTCCTTCTCTTTTCTCTCATCCATCAACCCCATCAAACCTTACACAAATTTGTGCAAGGTCACATGATTCAACCCTAAATCATACATTCTATTTTCGTATAATCCTGCCAATTCATTTTCATTTTTGTCAATGCAATTCAAAACCCCCAAATTAAACCCTAGACCTAAAATCATGCAATTGAAAGTCATCCGTTCTTCCTTCATCCCTCAAATCGGAGCATGCATGTCTGATTTAAATCATTATTATTTATGTCCGAAGGTCAAACGCAGTGACCTCTGGACATTAGAGCTTTGGCCGATTGATCTTCATTCCCAACGGCTGATTCCTGAACCCTCGTGCCTATGTAAAAGTTCTTTGATGTATTTCCCTTTTTTCTTATTATTTTCACCCGCCTTACTATCATCATCAACCATTCGTCACTTTTCACTAACAAATTTGATTCTATCGGAGCCCTATGGCATTGAAGAACACTTTAAATATAGCCTTAAATGCTCTCATCTAATAGATATCAATACACACTAACACCACTCACATATACAATGAGAAATCAAAAGTTCAATTTTCTTCTGCTAAATCTAGGTTTCAGTAGTTTCTTCTCTAACTGCTTATTTTCATCTTTCATTTCTGGGTGAGTTCAATCACTCTAAGTGGACTGTTATGACTTTGTAGTTTCAAACAACTAGGAATCAACATTTGCTTGGTTTTCTGCCCTATAGAAGGTCAGTGCAAACTGATCCCTTTCTTTACCTTGAATTGATTGTATAGTTCTGTGTTCTTAATGATTTCCTAGTTGATTCTCTATTTTTTATGTTAGCTATTAGTAATGTAAGGTTGTATTTGTTATGTCCTGTCTTTTCATGCTATTTTCACTGCTAAATTAGGAATCTTCTGATTAAGTTAAGTTGTATTAAAGCTATTATGAAATATGTGCTATTGAATCCTATCATTTATTATCTGGTCAGTAGGAATGAACTCTATATTAAGTGATATTCTTATGATTGATCTTATTAAGTCTCCATGCTTAGCTCAGTCAACTTTTGTTTCAATTTTGTGTGTAACTCTCCTCTATTAGTCAACAACAATCATATAAGCATTATCATGTCATCTAAGCTAATTGAATCATGTTCTTGAAATCTCCCTGCTATTTTGCACTTTCATTAATAATATTAACTTGATCCACAGGCTTTTGACATTTATGTTGCCATGTCCTGGCCTAATGAAGGGTTCTCTATGTGTTTCATGCCTTTTCATTAACCTGTCTGCTTTGATAACCTTAGCTGATAAATTTATTGTTGATAACCTTCTTGTTCTGCACATTCAGTGATCCGTGTACCTGTACTGTTTTTACCCTTAGACCTTATTAAGATTCATGATTAATTGAATTACATACTATGCCGATAATATTGTATGTGATTTGTTAGTTAAGTAATTGATTCGGTATATATTATCGGGAAGATCAAAATGCAATAAAATCAGACTTTTTAAACTTTTCTTGAAATTACTATTAATATTTGCCGACACTAAGCCATCTTGATATATGTGATTCTATGATATTTTTCCTTACTCCTCGGAACATGATTATGGCATTGCTCATGTTCTCATGTTAATTTGTTTGGGCTATAGTTAGCAGCCTATTCATGCTACTATGATATAGTTATTTCTGTGTGCTTTTTATAATTATTGGAAACAAAAGAAACCATATAATGAACCCTGTTAGTATGTTAGAAATCATACTCTCATGTCTGAATGTAATTGGTTTGGATTGACTCATGTAATGAATGTCATCTCATGATTGTTTGAGTTCTGTGATGAAATATAAATGAAGTTCCTATTGTTATGTTAATTAGATGACACTTCCTAACTTCTATGCCTAGGTTCATACATATTGTGTTAGTGTTGTTGTGCCCATAAAGTATTTAACGACCTTAGCTTGAAGATATTTATACTTGTATCGATGTGTAACCTATGATAATCCTTATCTTTTATGATGGTGTATTAGTTTATGTTCAGTGAGTGATCCTCCATACGAGACTATCCCTAATGATCCATCCTTGCTTAAATGATAACTATTAGCCTGAGCCGTGAAATTATAATGACCTGTACACAGAATCATGCACTAAGTCTTGCTAGTGAACTGGTCTGCATGTCCAGGTGTTAGTATATTGTGACATGTTTGCCTTATCAAGTTAAAGTGAATATCATCACCTATTGTCTTATACCTGTTAGTGTCATTACCTGTAGAGGACTTAACGTGAAGTTGTTTAAGTCTGATAGTCGGAAAGCTTGATGTACTCTGTATTGTTATAATCAATCCATTAGGATTAAACAAGACTAACATTAACTCTTTCCTGATTGATGACCCTATTGTCCTAACTGTTAAAATGATAAGATCTTAATGAGATGTATGCTTGCTCTTAACTATGCTGAAGCTTTTAGAAGTATCTATGAACTCTCCTTATGATCTGCACCTACTTAGGATACATTCAAGCGAATAAAACAAATGATTGGGATCATCAATGTAGGATACATGCCAGTTAACACTTTTAGGTCTAAAGATATGAGTAATGAAGCATGTCTATGTGTAACCAATTACATATACTCTTTGATCTTGTTTGATTATGTCCCAACAACGACTCTGTTCCATCTGCAATGTCTTATCCTTATACCCCACACTCTGATATGAACTTCCCTAAGTCAATGTTGTGCCTTGAGTTGCTTTAGTGTCCTGATGATGAATTACTGTATTCTGTTTGCTTAATGTTGTTGAATTTATTTTGTGTTTGACCCTTTGAAAGGCTTACCATGACTCTTTACACCTACTATTTGTATCCTGGCAATCTGAAATTACTAAGTTGATCCTTTTATTTGTGCCTAAATCTTTGAGGAAGATTAAGAGTAGGTGACTAATGGTATTTGGAGGAAATCCGGTTTGTGGTTAAGGCACCTCTCCCTGACACAGGCACTGCTCGGTGTCTGTGAGACCCTCGTGAACTCTGAAGTATCATGGACCCACAAGGGGATCCTTATCCATAAACAAGGATTTTTTCAAAGTCTTTAGTTATTAACTTTTATTAATCCTCATAGGATTAGCACAAATAAAATTGGCCTCACCATATTCCTCAGATCTTTATTATTATTTATCATAAACTTTATCTTATTTCGTTCTATACTTGAAATACACTCATTATCCTCTAATATTTGTGTACATATTTCAAATTGGGCCTGCTGAGTTCCTTTTGGACTCTATCCCAAAATCAAATCCAGACTGCTCCCTTTTCATCATATTGGAGTCTGCCGCTTTGATCTAAATCTTGGTGGGCCTGGCTAAGCTTACTAACCCAATTGTCAAAGAGTCCATCTTCTCTCTTTTTTTACTTTGAATAATATTCGTTGTTGTTTTCCATTTCATATGTATATCTCTAAATGACCAACTTTGTAATCAGAATATTTTGATACTTTAATTTTCTAGGAATATAGGCAAACCATGACTCGTATATAAAGGCTAAATTAGGAATCCTGCTCACTTTAGTTCCTCTAATGTGTGATCACTATTAATTTCAAACTTATGTTTTAACAAACAAAAGGTCTTATCTTACTATTACTAACAATTTCAGTTTAGACTTTGGCAGATTTAAAAGGAAAAGCAAACTCTCTTTGGAAAATCAAATTGCTAAAGTAATGTAAGATGCTATATTCGAGAACTAAAACCAAACATAGCCAACTTTACAAAATGATGAACCTCATTAAGTTTTAAACACAAGGCATCCCCGCATCAACTAATAAGGTATACCCATTTCAACTTAAGGTGTATTTTCAAAATAGTCTTTTACTCTACAAAGTTACAACCTTTTCTTCAGGCAAAAAACACAACTATGTTCAGAAAAATATGTTTTTAAATAACTGACTTTCTTCAAAGGCAAAGGCATATCCAGCTTTCCACTTAAGGTATACATATATTTTAAAATGTGATTTTTTATAAACTCATAAACAAATAACGTCTTTCTTTTCCAAAGTGTATACACAACATTCTCAAAGTAGTGAATTTTCAGTTAAGCCATAGAATATGTTTCACAGACTTTAAAAACTGATTGAGCAGAATGTAGACTTTTCTTTCCCCAAACCTAGCTTAAGTTTAAGGAGCCACCTCAAGTGGATTTTAAGGGATGCCTAACACCTTTCACTTAGAATAACTAGAACCCTTACCCAAATCTCACTAGTTAGCAGACCATTAGGATAATAATCTCACAAACCTATAGGTACCCTTATATTAGGTGACAACTCTCTTTTTTCAACTTCAGAAGAACCATTAGTTGTATTTTATTTTGACTAGTGCAAAATAGGGTGCAATAGGAAAGACTATCGTTAACTCTTCAAAACTCATTTGCACATAAATAGTCAATCAGAACTGAATCCCTCTAAATCAACCAAGCCACACAGACTGTGAACCTAAGAATCTTGACAGAAAAGCACCTATAAGTCCCTATCCTACCAAGGAACCGATCATTTTTATCACTATGCTGATCTAAACTACTGCTAAGCTGACTCAACTTCTTCCGATTTCCCTTGACCCACCTTCAAGGCAACACTACTCTTCCCAATACACTATGAACCGTAACCAAGACTCGTCCCAAGTGATCCTAATAGTACCTCAAACCAAAGTGCCAGCTCTGAATATACCTTCTACGAATCTAACGTTGCATCTTCCATCTCTCTAATACTACACTACTAAACCAAAAATTATATAGAATATTCCAAGTCTATTCCATAATACAATGCAAACCTCAAATCCTTAGTCGCACACAGATATGGAAATCTTTAGATACCACATACTGAATTCTTGAACCCATTAGAACCTTCTCAAGAGTCACCTACTCAGTCTTAGTCCTAAATAAATATCATGTCTTATCGAACGACTAGTGCTCTACCAACACATGAATACCCATAAAGAAGCAACCAAGCAAATTTCTTTGCACACTATATCTGTAGAGGAATATCAAACTGAAGTCATTACACAAGCTCCATATATTAATAGGATGAAACATAACACGCATCCACGAGATTCATCGCTCGAATCATCCTCGAATCATGGCTGGATTGGGTGGAATTTGTTTATTATGTGGTGTCAAGTGAGGAGATTAAGGTAGATCCAAAGAAGATTGAAGTAGTGAAGAGTTGGCCCAGACTATCTTCAGCTACTGAGATTCGGAGTTTCCTTAGTTTGGCCGGGTATTATCGCTATTTCGTAGAGGGTTTGTAATCCATTGCTGCACCTATGACTAGATTAACCTAGAAGGATGCTCCCTTTAGACGGCCTGAGGAGTGTGAGGCGAGCTTTCAGAAACTCAAGACTTCTTTGGTGTTGCCTACGGTTTCGGGGTCTTACATTGTGTATTGTGATGTGTCACATGTTGACCTTGGTGCGATGTTGATGCGTGATGGTAGGGTGATTGCCTACGCATCTCGGCATCTAAAGGTCTATGAGAAGAATTATCCTATCCACGACCTGGAATTGGCAGCTATTATTCATACATTGAAGAATTGGTGGCACTATTTGTACGGTGTCCCATGTGAGGTCTATACAGACCGCCGGAGTCTCCAGAATCTGTTCAAATAGAAAGATCTTATATTGTGGTCGCATAGGTGGTTAGAGTTGCTCAAGGACTATGATATCACTATTCTATATCATCCTAGGAAGGCCAATATGGTGGTCTATGCCTTGAGTCGAAAGGCGGAGAGTATGGGTAGTTGGGCATATTTACCGACAGCACAGAGGCCACTAGCCATTGATTTTCAGGCCTTGGCCAATCAGTTTGTTAGATTGGATATTTTGGACCCCAGTCGGGTTCTTTCTTGTGTGATTTCTCGGTCTTATTTATATGAGCGCATCAGAGAGAATCAGTATGGCGACCATTTACTTGTCCTTAAGAACACGGTACAGTACTGTGATGCCAAGGAGGTTTCTATCAGAGATGACAGTATGTTGCGTATACAGGGACAATTTTGTGTGCCCAACATGGATGGGTTATGTGAGTTGATTCTTCAGGAGGCCCACAGTTTGCGGTACTCCATTCATCCGGGTGCCACTGAGATGTATCAGGTTTGACGCAACACTATTGGTGGAGGAGAATGAATAAATATATAGTAGAGTATGTGGCTCAGTGCCTCAACTGTTAGCAGGCAAAGTGTGAGCACCAGATGCAAGGAGGGTTGCTTCAGAGACCTGAGATTCCCGAGTGGAGATGGAAGCGTGTTACCATGAACTTCATTGTTGGGCTCCCACGGACTCAGAAGAATTTTGACATTGTATGGGTGATTGTGGATAGGTTGACCAAGTCACGCTCATTTCATTTTTGTGGTGACTTCCTACTCTTCAGAGCAGCTAGCTCAGATATATATCTGCGAGATTGTCCAACTTCATGGTGTGCCGGTATCTATCATCTCTGACCGGGGCACATAATTTACATTGCACTTCTGGAGAGCTGTAGAATGTGAGTTAGGCAAAGTGATTGAGTTGAATACAACATTTCACCCACAAATGAATGGATAGTCTGAGCACACCATTAAGATCTTTGAGGATATGTTTCGTTCCTGTGTTATGGTTTTCGGGGTTTCTTGGGATCAGTTCTTGCCGCTTGCGTAGTTTTCCTATAACAACAGCTACCAGTCGAGCATTCAAATGGCTCCCTTTGAGACCCTATATAGGAGGCGATGTAATTCTTCAGTAATTGTTTTGAGCCAGGTGAGGCTAGATTGTTGGGTGCAAATTTGGTTCGAGATGCTTTGGAGAAGGTCAAGTTGATCCAGGATCTGCTTCACACAACACAGTCTAGGCTGAAGAGTTATGCTGATTGGAATATTCGTGATGTAGCATTTATGGTTGGAGAGAGGGTTTTCATCCGGGTTTCACCCATGAAGGGTGTGATGAGGTTTAGGAAGAAGGGAAAATTGAGCCCAAGGTATATAAGCCCTTTCGAGATCCTTGAGAAAATAGGAGAGGTGGCCTACACGCTTGCATTGCCACCTACTTTATCTGCAGTTTATTCAGTGTTTCATTTTTCCATGCTCCAAAAGTATCACAGTGATCCGTCTCATGTATTAGATTTCAGCTCAGTCCAGTTGGACAAGGATTTGTCTTATGTTAAGGAGCTAGTGGCCATCTTGGATAGGCAGTTTCGAAAGTTGAGGTTGAAGAAATTGCTTTAGTGGAGGGGTCACCCAGTCGAAGAGGCGACTTGGGAGACCAAGCATGATATGCATTGTCGTTATCCTCATCTTTTTACCACTTCAGGTATGTCTCTATACTCGTTCGAGGATGAACACTTATTTTAAGAGGAGAGGATGTAACGACTCGTCGAGTCATTTTGATTATTTTAGCCCCATTACCCTATTTATTGCCTCATATATGTTATATTGTGGTTATGTTACTTGTCGGGGGTGGTTTTTTGGTTTCAGGTGAGTATTAGAGTGAATTAAGAATGCTTAGTCCTAAGGTTAGAAGCTTAAGTTGAAATAGTTGACCGGAGTTTGACTTTTGTGTAGACGACTCCAGAGTGGAGTTTTTATGGTCCCGATAGATTCGTATTGTGGTTTTGGACTTAGGAACGTGTTCAGATATCGATTTGGAGATCTGTATGTCATTTTGGCTTGAATTGGTGAACGTTAGAAAGTTAATGGTTTGGAAGGTTGAGAAGTTTGACCGACAGTTGACTTTATTGATATCGGGGTCGGATTCTGATTTCAGAAGTTAGAATATGTCCGTGTCATTTATGACTTGTGTGTAAAATTTGAGGTCAATCGAAGTTGGCTTGGTATGAATCAGAGTTAGTTTTCAAAGTTGAATGTTCATAGATTCAATAGGATTGAATTAGGTTGTGATTCATAGATTCGATGTTGTTGATGTGATTTTAGGCCTCGGTGTGATTTGGATTGAATCCGGAACCATTTGATACTTAGGAGAAAATCAGCCAAGCTAAGGATATGATTCAATCGCACCTGCGCATTTTGGGCCGCAGGTGCGGCACATCAGAAGAGGCTTGTGATCCATATAAGCAAGGTTCTAGAGGTTGGGTTGCGACCGCAGATGCAAGGGAGTTTCCGCATATGCGAGTACACAGGTACGGAGGATTGGTCGCAGATGCGGATAGGGACAGAATGGCCTAGGGTCATAAAAGCAAACACTGTCCAACGGAGCGAGTGTGCAGAAGCGCCCATATGTCCGCAGGAACGGAAGAACAGAAGCGCGTTTGTGTCCTCGTAAGTGGATTTGCCTGGGCTTAAGTGGAAGCCGCATCTACGATGGGTTTTCCGCAGGTGTAGAGCCGCATAAGTGGTTGTTGGTCCGTTGAGAAAACGAAATCACTGGGCTGAAAAGGGGCAGATAAAGGGTTTTAATCTATTTTCCATCATTTGAGTTAGAGACCTCGGTTTTGGAAAATGTTGGAAGTGATTTTCAAAGATTTAATCGGGGTAAGTGATTTTAACTGAGATTTGACTATTATAAATGAATCCATCATTATTTTTATAATTTAATTAGTGTTTTGATAATTTTTAGACAAGGTGGGTTGCTCTGATGGTAAGCACTCTCCACTTCCAACCAAGAGGTTGTGAGTTCGAGTCACCCCAAGAGCAAGGTGGGAAGTTCTTGGAGGGAAGGATGCCGAGGGTCATTTGGAAACAGCCTCTCTACCCCAGGGTAGGGGTAAGGTCTGCGTACACACTACCCTCCCCAGACCCCACTAGTGGGATTATACTGGGTTGTTGTTGTTGTTGTTGTAGTGTTTTGAGTTGGAAAAATTAGGCAATTTTGTGAAAACTTCCTAAGCTATAATTTGAGGATTTCAAGGTCTATTTGAGGTCGGAATTAAATAATTTTAGTATGTTTAGACTCGTTATTGAATAAGTATTCGGATTTTGTAAGTTTCGTCAAGTTTCGAGGCACGAGCCCAAGGTTGACTTTTTGATTTTCTTTAAATATTGCAACTTTATTATCCGGAATAGTTTCCTATTGTTTGTATTTATGGTATAAAGTTATTTTGGCTAGATTCGAGCCGTTCGGAGTTGGATATTCATCGAAAAGGCTTACTAGTGGATTGAGTAAGCTTGTTTGAGGTATGTATCTTGCCCAACATTGTGTGTGGGAACTACCCCTTAGTATTTGGATTGATCGCACTATTTGTGACATGTGAAAGCCGTGTATGCAAGGTGACGAGTGGGTACACAGGCTATATTTTGTAAGATGCTAATTAGGGCTATTTAGACTCTTTTCATGCCTTTAATTGAATTGTCATAGCACATTATATTTTTCATTGTTAGTCCACCCTTACATGCATTAATCTACCCTCAAATGCCTTATTTAACATTGTTAACACTTGTTTCACCTTTTACTTGTTATTTGCTCTTATATGTTTTAGTTGAATTTATTGTCTTCTCTATTGTCTGTTACTTCTTTATTTGTTGAATTGTTTACTTGAAGTTGTTGTTTTCATGAAATAGCTTCTTGTCAAATTATTGGTGTTGAAGTTGTAAAAGTCGTGATCACATTGAGGCAAAGTTGTTAATTATTGAAATACCATTCTTGTTGAGCTATTAACTTTTAGTATGCTATTGTTGAGACTCTTGTACACATTGTGGTTGAGACATGGGCTATAGGTTGAGAAAAATATTGGTATTGTTGGTTCTTTTTCGCAAGTTGTGGCATACGGGCAGTTGTGGTGCGAGTTGTGATTATGTTGTGATATTGATGCGTATGCAGCGGCATAAGGATAGGGGTTAATTTGCACGAGGCGGCATAAGGTGGGATTTATTTATGTGTTTCTAGTAAGGGAATTACTTGAAGCCACGCATCGACATAAGTTGGGCTAAAGTGCGTGTAGCTATTTGAGAAAAACTATTTTTAAAACTATCTAAATGTAAGGCTCACGAGGTGGTATAGGGAAAGATTGTGATTGTGAAATGAGATTACGAGGCAGTATAAGGAAAGATTGTGATTGTGATTGTGAAATGATATTACGAGGCGGTACCTCGGTTATGATTCTTGTTGATTATCTCTCATTTACCTCACTTGTAATTGTTAGCATTGTTTTCTTGGTGTTCTTATTATTTGTTTCTCCCTTGTTTCATTTATTGCTTTAAATGCAGTTGTAGTCTATCTTGTTGCATTTCTTTATTTCCTTTTCTTCCTCGTTTCCATTCTTAAACTGTATTATACTTTTTCAGCTTCTTTTTCTTATCCTAATAGGTATCTTGACCTGGCCTAGTCACTATTCTACCGAGGTTAGGCTTGATACTTATTGGGTACCGCTATGGTGTACTCATTCTACTCTTTTGCACATCTTTTTATGCAAATACAGGTACCTCATATCAGGCTAGGCATTAGTGAGTTAGCTATATATCTCGAAAACTTTAAGGTATACCTGCTTGGCATCTGCAGGCCTAGGAGTCACCGCCTTGTTTTTTCACTATTGGTTACTCTTGATTTAGGCAGTGTTGTATTAGGGATTTTACATTATATTCGTGTAGAGCTTATGACTCAGTCTCATCGGATTTTGGGAATTAATTCAGCAGTATTGTTGTGCTCTATTATGGTAGCTAAATGGTTTAAATTTGAAGTTCTATTGTTATTTCTGCTATCTGTTCATGTATACAAGGCTTACCTAGTCTTAGAGACTAGGTGCCATCACGACATCCTACGGTGGGAGATTGGGGTCGTGACAACAACACTCTACTAGAAACTTGCTCATGGCTCGTATAACCTATGAACCTATTGGTCTAATACGAACTTGTCATAACCCAAAATCCCACCAAGTCGTGATAGTACCTAGCCTAACCTTCTTGGTAAGCTGAACCTGTTACAACCCATGTTTTCGTACGTACGAGTCGTCATAAGTCAATTGATGTAAGCTCA
>AWOL01S0067641.1:0-15008 GCA_000715115.1 Nicotiana otophora
GTATTTTATGCCAATGTGGAACACATCAAGAAGGGTACCAAAGTGACCAAAGTGAGAAATTTTAAAGTCAGATTCGACCCAATCACTCTGAACACTTACCTGGGATTCGAGGAGGTAGAGGCAATCCAGTACTTGGAGAAGCTTGCTATGGGTAATGCAGCTCGCCCTTGGTTAGCAGAGATTTTGGATCCTCCAGGACCACCACCATCGGGGATCACAACAGGGGTTTCTATTGCACGGGCCACCCTAAAGTTTGAAGCAAAAGGGTGGCAAACTTTTGTGTGCAGCCGTATTAACCCAAGCCAGAATGAGAACAATCTTCCAATCCCCCGAGAAGTTTTGGTGGCATCTATTATGGCCGGGTACCCAATCAATGTGGGTGCCATCATATTGGCCAACATGTCAGCGGTTGTCCGAAAAGGTGAAAGCTCCTACCCATATCCCAACACCCTCACAAAATATTTCACAAATTCAAAGGTGGAGTCGAGGAGTTTTGATACTAAAGTGCAGGCCAAGAAGCCCTTCTCATGGTACTCCTTGCAAGGTTCGGAAAACCCAAAGTTCAAGGGTAAAGCAACTACCACCGTTGGTCAGTCTGATGAGCCATCAGTGGTAGTTACAGAGTCAGTTGCTGAGCCTTCTACAACTCCTATGCCTTCTACAGTAGCCGGTCCTTCCACCGAGACAACTGACATGACACCACCTTCATCTTTTAGATCATCAGCATCAGTACTAGTGCCTGCCTCATCCACATATCCAATCACTACACTGTGAGTCTCCCGACATTGGCGAGTCGAAACAACTGGATGCACACAACTACTTAAAAGCTGTCTGACATATCCAGTGCTGTTGCACCCCAGTCTTACACCAGTAGCATAACAGGTTCCTCCGTCAGTGAGGAAAACATTGAAGAAGATCCTGGACAACCAAAAGACCATTATGGATACACTAGTGGCACATGGAGGAGCTATTGAGGAGTTGGACAAACAGGTGAAGAAGATGAGGAAATACCAGGCCTCGAAGAAATCAGTGAAGAGATTGAAAAAGGAGGTGACAAAGATTGTTGCCCTGGTGTTTTATCATTTGACCGACTGATGGAGACAAATCCATCAGTACCAGTAGACCCAACATCACCATCAGCAGAGGCACCAGCTGGCCAGTCTGACGAGCTATACCTTGCTGCCCATACTGCCGAGAAGGTGCTTTAGATGTTCACCAACCCTGTTGTTCCCCGAGCAGAGGATGATGAGATCCAGTTGGAGGAGCCCCAGGGTGATGATGCTGCCATGCACCCTGAGACCACATAGGGAGTTTTCTTTACTCTCTACCCCCCCTTATTTTATTTTGCTAAGCATTGGGGACAATGCTTATTTTTATTTAGGGGGTGGTCTATTTTGGTTGGTTTGATTTGATGACATTGGCCTGTAATACCTTTAATACTATTTTTATTTTATATTTATTTTCTATTTCATTATGTATATATTCCTCCCTCTCTTTTGATGTATATATTCTATTCCTCTCGGTTTGTATATTCATTCGTCTTACTTTCAGTAGCTTATTTCATTGCTTCTTTATTTTGCTTTCTTAGTAGTCTAGCCTCTTATTTATGTTAATAGCTTCTTTTTGATTCGGTAGCTTCCTTTTATATTTAAGTGAGCAATAAGCTATTGATTTACTTAATGCCACGGTTCTTTCCAAAGGTGGGTTTTGTGTGAACCGGGTGGCTCTTCCCAACGATGGATGGCGTGACAACCTTCTTAAGGGATTGAGTCCATTTTTTATATTTAGGTAGAAATAGTAGTGTTAATGAATAAAAAAGGGTCAAGCATGATTCACTGGGTATCAACACACTTAACTACACGCTTATGGTTAAAAACAAGTTTTTGGAAAGAAATGGCTCTAGTTAGTGACCTTATGACTCTTGTGTTGACTTAGGCAATTATCGGGTGGTTTAGTTGAACCATTAGCGATCTACAATCTTGAATACGGTTATTGTGGGCCTTCGACTTTATCCTATTTAATAATCCAGTTGTGTGAAAGGTGAGATATTTTGTTACAAGTCCAAGTACCCGTGCGAATGGTCTAAAACTTGCCCCGAATGTGTTTCTAGGCGAAATTCTAAGTTTGATTGGCTTGAGAAGTGATTGTAGGCTCTACTTGACCCATTTTGAAACATTCCATGGCCCTTCAATGATCTTATCCTTAGTCAACCCTTTTGAGCCTAAAGCCTTTTTCATTCGATAACCATGTTACAAGCCTTTACCCGTTCTATAGTGACCCTCTCTTGACACCCGAGCTTTCCTTAGCACTCATGAGAAACAAATGGGGAAAACATAAATTTGGGGGAGATATGAGGAGTTTGAAAGTAGTATCAGGTACAAGAAGAGAAAATAAATGAAGAAAAGGAAAGGCACAAGAAAAAGAAAAAAAGAACAAAAGAAAAACACAAAATGAAAGTGAATAATTTTAAGGGTTGAAGGGATTCAAAAGAAAGCAAAAGTGCAAAGTATGGAGAAAACAAAGAAGGAGAATATGAATATCATGGCCAAGAAAGAGTGATGTCAAGTCTCTCTAGTTCCCTTGAGGAAAAAGAAATTGACTCAGAGTCGGCAAAATATGAGCCAAAAAGAGAAAATGGAGTGCTAAAGGAAAGATGAACCCGTTCCATTCCAACATTTCCCTCTTTAGTCCAAAAGTCTTCATTACATGCCGAAAAATCCCTACGTAATTTCAAGCTGAGTAAGCTTACATTAGTGGTGATCTATATGAGGGGCAAGCATATGATACTTAGAGCCGTACTTGTGACATTCTTTTGAGAGTGATGAGCGAACCTTTCACGAATCATTGAATTGAGTCCTACAATCTTGATTGAGATGAGCTTACAGAGAGTATATGAGGATAAGTTTGGGATCCACAGTGACCTACATGAAAGTGCGAACTTCCTTGATGAGTAAAGTCAACTCTTGAGGCTCAAGTGTCACATTAGAGATATTTGTGCTTTAACATTCAAAACATGTCCTTGTTGATAACTCATGAGTGTGTGGGTAATGTTGGTCCCAATTGATGTGTGTTTTATTCAACTTAGGCCAGCTGATATAACTTTTTTTCTTGTGGAGGTGGAAATTACCTTATTTGCTTGAGGACAACCAAAAGCTTAAGTTTGGGGGAGTTGATAAGTAGGGATTTTAACTACTTATTTTCACTATTTTACTTTAGTTTTAGCTCAAAAATACTTAAAGATATTCCCGAAAACTGATAAAATGTGCTTACTTGCAGGAGCAATGGAAAAAGAGCCAAAACGCTGAAATTCAACTCAAGAAAGAGTATTTTTGAACAAGGACTAAAACCAAGTAATAAGAGCAAAGTGCGGACCGCACAATATTGAGTGCGGCCGCAGACTATGAAGGACCTCTGACAAAATTCCTTTGCAAAGTGCGGACCGCACAATTATTGTGCGGATGGAGAAGATGAGGTTCAGAGAGATGGAGTTCTAAGTCCATGAAGAAGTGGAGTTCTAAGTCCATGAAGAAGTGTGGACCGCACTACTATTGTGCGGCCGTAGAATTCAAGAGTGCAGCTGCACTAAAAAATGTGCGGTCCGCAGAAGTCCTTCCTGTCAAGCTCAAATTCAAAAGTGCGGCCGCACTCAGAAATGTGCGGTCCACAGAATCTAAAGACGTACGACCGCAACCCAGAATTGTGCGGCCGCTGAAGTCCATCCTGTCAAGCCCAGCTTCAAAGTGCGGACCGCACATAGAATTGTGCGGCCGCAGAACCCTCGCGGGGGAAATTTTGTCCGATAATTTTAGTTGTGTATAAATAGTTCTTTTTGTCAAATTTAGGTTAAGTTTGAACTCCAGAAAGTAGATAGTCGTTTTTCCTTTACTGCTTTGGTAAACTTTATATTAGTTTATCATTTTAACATAGGATTTTCATCCCTTTATCATCTATTATGAGTTTAATCTTATTTTTATCCTTGGTTTCTTCATTTTTGCCTATGAGTAGCTAAATCTCTAGCTAGGGTTGTGACCCAACCCTAGTATGGGTACCTAATGGGTATTTGATTTAGGGATTGTTTAAGGTTGGGTGTATGATATTTAGCCTAGTTCTTGCTTGAATTTAGGAATTAATGGTTGCAAACATTGATTCATGCCTAATTGACTTAGTCTCTACTTGAGAAAGAGAGACTAAGTTTAGGAAAACTTGACTAACAAGAAATTGGGGTGAACTCAAGAAATTGATATCCCCAATTAAAGAGTTGAATCTATAGATAGTAAGACCCGACTTGAGCATATATCAACGGTTTTGTGAATTACCCATTTGGACTTGAGAAATCCAAATTGGGCAAAACCACTCTATCTACCGAGAGGTATCGAGTGGGTAATCACATGTTGCTTGCTATATTACACCCTAACCAACAAAACATGCCCTAAAGCCCACAACCCGTTAGGTAACCACCTAGGTGGAAGTCACAACCCTAGATCTTTTATAAACTTAAAAAACAACAATACCAAAAATATCGTTCTATACCTTTACATTTACAAATAATAGCATAGATTTTAGAAGCATAAAGAAATAACCAAGTATGTGGAAGTGCATTTTAGGAATGTCATACACCTAGTCTAAGTATATAATCTCTCTGACGAATCGACCCCGACTCAAAGTTGGGTAATTATAATTGCATCGACCGTTTTACAATACTAATCAATGGTGGAATAGTGGATGAAAATGGAAGTGATGTAGCAGTTGCTAGTGTTGGGGAAGGTGGAGATGAAGATGATGGAACTGAAGAATGAGAAGCAGCTGCATCAAATGCAGTGCTGGCTATTAATTGCTCTCTTTTACTTGTGTTTTGGGCCAACAATGCGTGAAGGTATTCCCGAAAACTAACTTAATACGCTTGCTTGTAGGGATTGTTCAAAATGAGCCAAAGGAGCCATAATCAACTCATAAAGGAGTCAAAACTTGAATAAAAACCAAGACTGGTCTAAGAGGTGTGGAACGCGGACCGCGACAAAAAATGTGCGGACGCGAAAGTGTCAACGCGGCCGTGGACATTATTTCGAGGTCCGCGATATGAAGAATCAGAGGGATGGATTTGGGGCACAAACATAAACACAGACCGCGACAAGAAGATACGGCCGCGAAAGTACCAGCACAGCCGCGATGGGAATTCCGCGGACCGCGGTTGCTAAGGTTCAGAGAATGCATAATAGATCTTTTTTTGTCCGGAAATTTCAGCTTAGTATAAATAGATCTTTTTGTCAATTTTAGGTTATGTTATATTTTTGCTTAGTACGTAAGACAGCTAGGTTTTCCCTTTTGGGAAATTTTGTATAAGATTTACCTTATAACATTAGATTTTCATCTTTTAATTTAGTATTATGGATTATATCTTTTCTTTATCTTTGATTTCTGCTATTATTATGAGTAGCTAAACACATAGCTAGGGCTGTGATTCAACCCTAGTGTGGGTATTTAATGAGTCTTGAATTTTAGGGCTTGATTGTTTATGGGTTAGTGATATTTAGCCTAGTTCATGCTAGAATTGTAGAATTAGTGGTTGCAAATACTGATTCATGACTTTGTGACTTAGGCTCTTCTTGAGAAAGAGGGACTAAGTCTAGGAAAACTAGGCTAACAAGGAATTGGGATGAACACAAGAAATTGATAGTCCCAATAAAAGGGTTAAACCTAGAGATAGTAATACCCGACTTGAGCTAATATTACTTGTATTGCATGAATACCCATTTGGACTTGATAAAGCCAAATTGGGCAAAATCACCTAAACTACCGAGAGGTATAGAGTGAGTACTTGGGGTGTGATACCTATATTACGACCCCAATCAAATCAAACTCACCATAGATTATTGATACCCATTGGATATCCACCTAGGCGGAAGTCACTACCCTAGTCCTTTTAAACACTTGAAAGCTATCATAAAAAATATTGTACTTAGCTTTAATCTTAGCATACAATAGAAATAGAAGTAGAAGTAGAATCAACACCATCATGTTTGGAAGTGCAATTAGGAACAACACACATATCTAGAATTAGATAAATACCTAATTCCAAATCAATTAACTCCCTGTGGAAATCGATCCCGACCTTGTTGGGTAAAACTGCATCGACCATCCATGCTACTCAATAGTAGTGCAGGTTTGGCACCAATCTATTTTTGGCGCCGTTGCCGGGGAGTTAGACGGTCTTAGCTATATATCTAACTATTTGTGTGTTTTGTTTTTTTTCCTTCCGTTTTTATAATTTTTCTGTGTCAATTGCTTTTAGGTACCAAATGGCTCTTAACGAGGTCCTCGGACATATTCCTCAGGGGGGGGGGGAGGTAGATGAAAATGCGGTGGATGAGGTTCATCATGAACCTCAAGTACAAAGAAGAGGCTGCCTGCCTCATAATAACATTCCAAACCCTTCCCGTCCTCCTCCAAGGGCAATACACCGGGTGTTGCCCAATGAAGGCTACGCAAGTGCAATTGTCCTGCCCCGGATTCGGGCGGGCAATTTTCAAATAACCAATGTCATGCTTACTCTATTGGAACAAAGGGGTTTCTTCACCGGAGCTCCACATCAGAATGCATATAAGCATCTCAAAGGTTTTGTAGACACATGCTGGGGGAGCAAGCAGACGAATGTATCTGAGGACACTTTGAGATTGAGGCTTTTCCCATTTTCACTTAGAGGGAAGGCTTTGTATTGGCTTGAGAGGCTTCCCAACCATTCCATCACCACGTGGGATGAGTTGGCTGAGAAGTTCATAGAAAGGTTTTTCTCTCCGGGTAATATGGCAACATTGAGGGATGAGAGCTTAGCCTTTAAACAAGAGCCAAATGAACCCTTACATGAAATCTGGGAGCGGTACTAGAAAATGGTAAAAGAATGCCCAACAATGATATGACTGAATCAATGATCCAGCAAACATTTTATAGGGGTATCTACACACCCAACCAGTGTGTAGTGAATCAGTTGGCAGGGGATAACTTCATGAACACGCCATATTCAGAAGCATGTGAAATTCTAAATAAGATGGCGGACACCTCCTCAGCTTGGCAAAGTCGGGCAAACGTTCCTTAGGGTGACCCTAATGTCATCTGAATTCACAAGAAACTTCATGATCACGGACAAGCCATAATAGAATTGACAACTACTCTGAACCAGTTAGCAAAGGCTCAGCTTCAGCAGGTTCAGGGGTCAAAGCAAGTAAACGCCATGGAAGGAGTGAATGGAATGGTCAACAAGAGAAGACAGCGTGGTCAACAAGTGCAAAGAAATCAAGAGCAATTTGAGCAGAGTGGTAGTGGCTACAATCAAGACGATTCTTATGATGATCAAACTGAGGAAGTTTTTTATGCTAATAATTACCAAGGTTAACGGAGCAATGCTCCAAATCAACAATGGAGATCACAAGGAAACAATCAAAATTGGGGCAACCTAGTCCAATGGAATCAGAATAGTGGCAACAACAACAATCCAAACAATTGGGGGAACAACAACCAAAATTGGGGTAATCAACAAGGCAATAGGGGAGGAAACAATAATAGCAATTGGAGTGGCAACAATAATAACAATTGGGGAGGCAATGGAAACCAAGGGGGTTAGAGCAACAATAACCAAGGCAATCAGGGGGGGGGAGGCTTTCAAAGGCCCCCGATGTATCAACAACCCAACAACCTGCCTCCATATCCGTCTCAAGGGAAAAGTTCTTCAAACAATGAGATGGGGTGGATATAAAGTATGTTCAAGCAAATGATGGAAATAAATGCCGACTCCGATGCCCAAATAGCCTCCCACAATAATTCTATCCACAACTTGGAAGTACAAATGGGTCAAATTTCTCAAGCATTGAATACTCACCCTAAGGGGGCTCTCCCAAGTGATACGGTAGTAAACCCGAAGGGTGGGAACAATATAGGCCATGCTATGGCGGTGACCACAAGAAGCGGTAGAGTTGGAGATGCAAGTACCTCCAATCAAAGAAAGATTGTGAATGATGATTTTGTTGTGCAAGAAGATGATGAGATCCAAGCCAATGATGAGAATGTGAATGATGAAGTGAGGATAGACATTGATGACAACGTGGAGGAGACACAAAATGATATGAACCTGTTCAGGGAACACGTGATAGACATACAAGAAACGGTAGTTCCCAAAGCCAAGGCCCCTTTGCCAAGGCCTCCTCCACCGTATCCTCAAAGGCTTGCAAAGCAAAACAAAACAATGAAAACCAATTCAAGAAATTAATTGATATGATGAAGAGTTTGTCCATCAATGTGCCTTTGGTTGAAGCTCTAGAACAAATGCCGGGATATGCCAAGTTCATGAAGGACTTGGTAACAAAGAAGAGGTCAATAAATTGTGAGACGATCAAAATGACACATCAAGTGAGTGCCATTGTGCATTCCATGGCTCCAAAGCTAAAAGATCCCGATGCCTTTACAATTCCCTGCGCTATTGGTAGTGCCGATTTCACCAAAGCCTTGTGTGATTTGGGAGCGAGCATTAATTTGATGCCATATTCTGTGTTCAAGACATTGGGTATTGGTCCACAAGGACCTACTTCCATGAGGTTACAAATGGCGGACCGGACAATGAAGAGGCTGCTGGGGATTATTGATGATGTTCTAGTTTGGGTCGACAAGTTCATTCTTCCAGCAAATTTTGTGATTCTCGACTGCGAAGTTAACTATGAGGTGCCAATCATATTGGGGAGACCTTTCCTAGCAACAGGGAAGGCATTGGTTGATGTGGAAGCTGGGGAGCTCACCTTCCGGGTGGGCGATGAAAAAGTTGTGTTCCACGTGTGCAAGTCAATGAGGCAGCCTAATAGCAACGAAGTATGCTTTTTGTAGATCTTGTAACGGAGGTGATCGTTGATGACACGAGTGCTATGATCAATTCGTAAGACCCTCTGGAAGCTGTGTTTTTGAATGAGGATGATGAGAAGGCAGGCTCGATAGAATGTGCAAATGCTTTGCAAGGAATGAGATCCTACACATATGGACCCCGTAAACGTTCCTTGGACCTTGAGAACCAGAAGACTCCACCAACAAAGCACTCAATCGAGGAGCCACCAATATTGGAGTTGAAGCCCTTGCCTTCACACCTCAGGTATGAGTTCTTAGGCCCTTGTTCCACATTACCTGTTATTCTTTCTTCGTGCTTAACTAACGTGCAGGTAGATTCCACCCTTGCGGTGCTTCAAAGAAGGAAGAAGGTAATAGGATGGACTTTGACTGACATTTGGGGTATAAACCCCACCTTTTGCATACACAAAATCATACTCGAGGAAGATGCCAAACCATCTGTGGAACATCAACAGAGGTTGAATGAGTCCATGCAAGATGTCGTCAAGAAAGAGATAATCAAATGGCTAGATGCAGGGGTTGTGTACCCCATTTCGGATAGTTCATGAACTTCGCCGGTATAATGTGTCCCGAAGAAGGGGGTATGACTGTGATCACAAATGAAAAAAATGAGTTGATCCCCACCAGAACTGTTACCAGTTGGAGGGTATGCATGGATTATAGAAAGCTGAACAAAGTGACCCACAAAGACCATTTTCCATTGCCATTTCTTGACCAAATATTGGATAGACTTCTCGGGCATGCTTATTATTACTTTTTGGATGGGTACTCCGGGTACAACCAGATTCTCAGTGCACCTGAAGACCAAGAGAAAACTACCTTCACCTGTCCGTATGGCACATTTGCATTCTCACGGATGCCGTTTGGTTTGTGTAATACACCGACTACCTTTCAGCGGTGTATGATGGAAATATTTAAGGATATGGTGGAGGACTTCCTCGAAGTGTTCATGGATGATTTCAGTGTTGTGGGGGATTCATTTGAAGAATTCTTGGATAATCTTGACAAAGTGTTGGCTCGATGTGAAGAGACCAACTTAGTGCTTAATTGAGAAAAGTGCCACTTTATGGTCGAGGAGGGCATTGTCCTCGGCCATAAGATCTCAAAGAACGGTATTGAAGTGGACAAAGCAAAAATTGAAGTGATTTCAAAACTCCCTCTTCCTACTTCCGTCAAGGAAGTGAGGAGCTTTCTTGGTCATGCAGGGTTTTACCGAAGGTTCATCAAGGATTTCTCAAAAGTGGTGAACCCCTTGTGCAAGTTGTTGGAAAAAGATGCAAAGTGTGTGTTCAATGATGATTGCATGAAAGCTTTTGAGCTTCTCAAGTATAGATTGACTACCACTCCCATCATTACCGCACCCAATTGGAGCTTACCATTTGAGCTCATGTGCGATGCTAGTGACATTGCAGTAGGAGCGATTTTGGGGCAAAGGATCAACAAGATATTTCATCCAGTTTATTGTGCAAGCAAAACAATAAGCGACGCCCAAGTCAACTATACGGTGACCGAGAAAGAGTTATTAGCCATTGTCTTCGCCATGGAAAATTTTAGGCCGTACCTCATGGGTGCCAAAGTGATTGTGCACACCGATTACGCGGCACTTCGTTACTTGATGACCAAAAAGGACTCTAAGGCTAGGTTGATGAGATGGGTTCTTCTTCTACAAGAGTTTGACCTTGAAATCATAGACCGAAAAGGGAGTGAGAATGAAGTGGTGGACCACTTGTCCCGCTTGGAAGAGGAGGTGAGGCCCCATGATGGCCTCGAGATTAATGATTCGTTTCCGGATGAACAACTCCTCTCCGTCTCTTTGAATGGGATGCCTTGGTTTGCTGATGTGGCTAACTTTCTTGTGACCGGCATTGTCCCGAGTGAGCTCTCTTCTAACCAAAGGAGGAATCTCAAATGGGACAACTTGGATTATTATTAGGACGAGCCATATATTTTCAAGATTTGCAATGATGGAGTTATCCGGAGATGTGTTCCAAAAGAGGAGCAATTGAGTATTCTTGAAGCTTGCCATTCCTCGCCCTACGGTGGGCATCATGGTGGGGCGAGAACAGCTACAAAGGTCCTAAGCTGTGGATTCTATTGGCCTACCTTGTACAAAGATGCTAGAGAGCTTGTTAGGCATTGTGATGAGTGCCAAAGAGCTGGTGGAATTTCCAAGAAGAATGAAATGCCCCTCACCACTATTCTTGATATTGATATTTTCGATGTGTGAGGCATCGACTTTATCGGGCCATTTGTGAGTTCATGTGGGAACACTTATATTCTGGTTGTTATTGCTTATGTTTCCAAATGGGTTGAAGTTGTGGCTTTGCCCAACAATGAGGCACGGAGTGTGGTGGCTTTCTTAAAGAAAAATATCTTCACAAGGTTCGGCACCCCAAGGGCTATCATTAGTGATAAGAGTTTTCATTTTTGCAATAAAGCCTTCGATACTTTACTTTCTAAGTATGGTGTCAACACCTTATCACCCACAGGCTGGTGGACAAGTTGAGGTATCTAACAGGGAGATCAAGAGCATATTTTCCAAGACTGTCAATGCAAACCGGACTGATTGGTCAAGGAAACTTGACGATGCTTTATGGGCCTATCGTACATCTTACAAGACTCCAATTGGTATGTCTCCGTACCGGTTGGTATTTGGAAAAGCATGCCATCTTTCGATTGAATTAGAGCACAAGGCCATGTGGGCATTGAAGAAGTTGAACCTTGAATGGGATGTAGCTGCCAATCTCCGGGTAGAGCAACTAAACAAACTTGATGAGTTCCAGTTCCATGCTTATTCTAGCTCGTCCTTATATAAGGAAAAGATGAAGTACTTACATGACAAATATATCCGGAACAAAGAATTCAAGGAGGGTGACTTGGTTCTTCTATTCAACTCTTGGTTATGGATGTTTCCGAGAAAGCTCAAGTCAAAGTGGAGTGACCCTTTTGAAGTGGTGCATGTAACTCCGTTTGGTGCTCTCGATTTGAAAAATAAAAATGGTGAAATCTTTAGAGTCAATGGGCACCGAGTGAAGCATTACCTTGGCAAGATTGATGATATTCATGTGGTGGCTTGGATCCATTTCAAATGATAATGGTAACATGCGTCGTGCCGTGACGTTAAATCAGGCGCTTCTTGGGAGGCAACCCATGTGTTTCTCTTTCTTTTGATTTTCTTCTTAGATTAGACATTGTTTTGGACTAACTGGTTATGAAGTGTATGTAGGAACTGGTTGTGCAGTGCAGGATTTTGACAGGGAAAAATTTGGCTAAGTGTTGGAAGTTCGAGGACCGCACCTAAAATTTCGTNTCATCCCGGGAGTTTTCTGAGGGGGAATCTACACAACCTCAACAATAGGCCCAATCACAACCCTACCACCTAATCAATGAAGATACCTCCTCTTCTGGGTCGTCTGATGGCTCAGAGGGAGGTAGTGAGGCATCAAAGGTATTTTCCCTACCTGCAGCAACTTCGGCCTCAATNCGGTCCGCGTGAGCATTTCGCGGCAGCACATTTTTGTCCGCAGACACCTACTTGAAAAGAGCAAAAGGCCAACTCTCTGAAGTTGGACTGTCAAAAACAATCCTTTAGAGATCGCGACCGCATTCCAATTTTTGCGAACCACGTTGAATTTAGCGGCCGCGGCCAATATTCCGCGGACCGCGCCCATGTGCTTGAAGCTGGTCTACATAAAGTAACATAGCGTGGACCGCGATAGAATTTTGCGGCCGCGCTCAGGTAAGGCGGTGGGTTCCCCAGTTGATTAGTATAAATAAGGGTTCCTTAAACATTTTACACTTTTTGAACCCTAACGTTTCACCGCACAAAAAGCACTGTTCATCTCATTCACATTAAGAGTTCATTNAAGGTCGCTCACCCTTAAGCGACAGTTTATAGAAAGAGATCTCCTTCCTCACAATCCAAGTGTCAAAAGACAGTTTGAGGAGAGAAAATGGTGGAAGTACTTCACCAGCAAGGTTCCGGATGCCAATGAGTACCTTGTCAAGGAGTTCTACGCAAATTTTTCCCACATCAAAAAGGGCACCACTGTGACAAAGGTACGGAACTTGAAGATACGGTTTGATGGCGACACCTTGAACAAATATGTCGGTTTTGAGGATGTGGAAGTTGTACAGTATTTGGAGAAGATGTCCCTAGATGAAGAAGCCCGACCTTGGATAGCAGAAGTAATAGCCATCCCAGGGACAATACTGGCCTGGATTGCAGCTGGAGTCCCAATCGCCAGAAACACCCTCAGCTTTGAAGCCAAAGGGTGGTGCACATTTGTATGCAGCCGGCTTGATCCTAGCCAGCATGATAGTGTCATCCCACTCTCCCGAGCGATCCTAATAGCTTCCATCATGGTGGGGTATCCAATCAATNATACATGTGGGTAGTGTTTATATGCCTAATGGGGGCTGGGGTTAGTAACTTTGCATGGTTAATTGAACTAATATTTGCACACTTAGGGAAAACCCTACTTATCAGTGTTCTTAGTATCGATCTTATTTGAATTTCGCGTCCGCGGTCCATTATACGCGGTCCGCGATAGGGTAGGCGGGCACGTTCATTGTTTCGCGGTCCGCGCTACCCCAGCTTTTAATTACTGAGTGATTTCTAAGAGTTCACNTAGCCTCTGAGGACCGGATAACCCTAAAGAAAAGGGTAAAGCCACTACCTCCACTGGCCAGTCTGAAGAGCTAAGGGTAGTGGCCACTGGGTCAGAGCCTTCCACAGTAGAGGGACTTTCAGTTGCAATGCCTCCTCCTTCATTAGGGCCATCCATCATTGTGCCACTATCTATGCCCTCATCTTCTACTTACCCCAAACTACACTGCGGGTTTCTTATACCTTATCCAACATTAACAACTGGATGCAGACAGCTACATCAAAGCTGTCTGTCTTATCCAGTGCATTAGCAGCACAATCAGCCCCAGCACAACTTCATGTACCTCCATCAGTGGAGGATTCATTGAAGGAGCTTCTGGACAACCAGAAGAAGCTCCTGAACAACCAAAAGAAGGCCCTGGAGACTTTGGATACTTATGGCAAGGTGATCAAGGATCTGGGCAAGCAGGTAAAGAAGATGAGAAAGACTGAGGCCTCAAATGAGTCAGTGGAGAAGCTGAAGAGGGAGGTAGAGAAGTTCACTTATACTGGAGATATCCCACTTGACTTGCATATGGAGGAGACTGCCCCAGCAACACAAGCAGCAGAGCATGAGGCAGACATAGCTCCAGTTAGAGGATTTGTGGTCCCCCAATCAGAGGATTTAGAGATCCAATTAGAGGACTTAGAGGGAGCTGATGATCCTATGCAGTCCGAGGACCCCACTCATGTGCCTGACCCCATGTAGACAGAGACCACATAGGGAGTTTTCTTTACTCTCTAACCCTTCCCTGATCTTATTTTGATATTAGCATTGAGGACAACGCTAGCTTTTATTTAGGGGGGTGGTCCATTTTGATTTGGTTATGATTTGATGACATTGGGATGTAATAACTATGATACTATTTTTCTTTACCTTTATTTATATTTATTTTCACTTTCATTATTTTTCACTTTTGGTATGTATATAACTTCATCATTTGATGTATATATTCATTTCTATTTTGTATATATTCGTTTCACTCCATTATTGTACATATTCATTTTACTTTCCGTAGTTTACTTCATAACTTCTTTCTTATTTTTCCTTAATAGCTTAGCTTCTTATTTCCTTTAGTAGCTTATTTTTGAGTTTTTAGATTCTTTTTATATTCTGCGTGATCAATAAGTCTTTGATTTTCTTAATGCCATGGTTCTTTCTAATGGTGGATGTTGTGTGAACCGGGTGGCTCTTTCCAACGATGGATGGCGTGACAACCTTCTTAAAGGATTGAGTCCGTTTTTTTTTTGCTTTGATATATAGTAGTAATGAATAAAAGTGTCTCAAGCAGGCTTCACTTGGTACTAACACATTTACCTTCGACCTCATGGTTAGAGACAAGTTGATTGACAAAGAATAGCTCTAGTTGTGACCTTTAAACTCTTGAGTTAACTAAAACAATCATCGAGTGGTTTCTTTGAACCATTTGTGATATTCAATCTTAGATAGGGTTGTTGTGGGACCTCGACTCTGTTCTCT
>AWOL01S0067649.1:0-22473 GCA_000715115.1 Nicotiana otophora
GATACACTAGCTCGAGCCTGTACCTCGTCAACCCTGGGCTCGATACCTGGGCTCGATATCTGGGCTCGTTCACAGCCCAGAATGTCCAACAGAAGAGGAAAAATTACAGCAGCTTTTTAACTCAAAATTTTGATCCGTTAATCATCCGAAACTCACCCGAGGCCCTCCGGACCTCAACCAAATATACCAACAAGTCCTAAAACATCATATGAACTTAGTCGAACCTCTAAATCACATCAAACAATGCTAAAACTATGAATCACACCCCAATTCAAGCTTAATGAAACTAAGAGTTTTCAACTTCTACATTCAATGTTAGAACTTATCAAATCAACTCCGATTGACCTCAAATTTTATACACAAGTCATAAATTACATAACGGAGCTATGAAAATTTTCGGAACTGGATTCCGACTCCGGTATCAAAAAGTCAACTCATCGGTCAAACTTCCAAACTTAAGTTCTTGTTTTTAGCCATTTCATGCCTAATTTAACTACGGACTTCCAAATAAAATTCCGAACACGCTCCTAAGTTCAAAATAACCATACGGAGCTGTTGGAATCATCAAAATTCTATTTCGGAGTCATTTTCACAAAATGTTGACCGAAGTCAAACTTAGCACTTTAAGGCCAACTTAAGGAACCAAGTGTTCTAGTTTCACCCCAAACACTTCCAAATCCCGAACCAACCATCCCCGCAAGTCATAAATCATTACAAGCACCTACAGGAAGTTTTATTTTAGGGAACAGGGTTCTAAATATTAAAATGACCGGTTGGGTCATTACAAAACTCCTCCAAAATCGCCCAAAAACCAAGCTCCAAAATCTCAATCGAAAATGGTGAAATGACCATTTTTGGTCTTTAATGTTTCTGTCCAGAACTGCGTATGTGGAACAATTTGCGCATCTGCGGTCTTGCTTTTGCGAGACAAAATGCACTTCTGCGATGATCACTGCCCAGCCAAGAGCTCGCACCTGCGGTGAAAATTTTGCTTCTGCGATGATCGCAGGTGCACACACATCTGCACTTCTGCGTTCACTCATCGCTTCTGCATAGAAAACATCGCACTTGCGATTGCGCAGGTGCGGAAGGCTGTCCACATCTGCGACCTTCATCCAGTTCTTCCCAGGTCATTTCTGTGACGAAATCCTTGCTTCTGCTAGGTTGCTTCTGCGATGAAGTTGCCGCAGAAGCGAAGGTATCAGTTGCTGCCGAGAAACAACAGAATTTCATCAGCTTCAAAAATTCCAAAATCAATCTGTTAGCCATCTGTAATCCACCTGAGACCCTTGGGACCTTAACAAAATATACCAACACATCTTAAACGATAATACGAACTTAATCGAGGATTCAAACGACGTCAAACAACGTCGAAATTATGAATCATGCATCTAATCGAATTATGAGTTTTCAAATCTTGCAACTTTTATATTTTGCGATGAAACGTATCAAATCAATCCGGAATAACTTTAAATTTTGCACGCAAGTCATAAATGACGTAATGGAACTATTCCAATTTTCGGAATCGAAATTCGACCTTGTTATCAAAAATGCAACCTTCAAGCGAACTCTCTAAAAATCTTCTATTTTTTAACTTTCTCCAAAATGCGTCGAATTGTCCTATGGACATCTAAATCTAAATCCGAACATACGCGTAAGTCCAAAACCACCATACAAATCTATTGACATTAACAAAATTTTATTCCGGAGTCGTTTGCTCAAAAGTCAAACTCTTGTCAACTCTTTTCACTTTAAGCTTTAAAATGAGAATTGTTCTTTTAATTTAATTCTTAATCTTCTGAAAACCAAACTCGACCACACACGCGGGTCATAATATATATTACGAAGCTGCTCGAGACCTTAAGTTGTTGAACTAGACGCTAATTCACAAAATGACAATTCAGGTTGTTACACTAATTAAGATGTTAGACAAAGTATATGGACCCAAATAGAGACCATGATAAAGTTTTGACAAAGCATTTGACGTCTTTTGTCTTGAGAAATTAGTGTCCGTTAATTATCTATGCTGGGTCTATTAGACAATAGAAAGGGGCGAGATTTTCACAAAAGGGATTTTGTTCATGCCGTTGTTTAAATATTGTATCTAGTTTAGATGTAAACATGTAATATGATCATATCATGCTTAATATTTTCTTATAGACAATTAATAGAACCTCATTATCATATGCCTTCTCTATTACTGTAAGCTTTTTCCTCATTGTTCTTTCGTCAATTTGGATTGGAGCTCTATCTATCTATATCTATACTATATTAAAAGCACGAAAACCTTTAGCGAAATGTCGTTCGCCTATTTTATCCTTTGAAAATAGGTTTAATAATGGACAAAATCATGTACACCCTGCCAAACGACCACTAATTTCAAGCTTGTATTCTTACAACTATGTTTCCTATTAACTACCATCTATAGCAGGCAGAGAGAAAAAAGAAGAAAAACTGTGCATGTTTCTTTTTTCAATTAAAAATAAGACTTTTTACCCAATAAAAAGACAAAGACTTCATAATGGAGTCTTGCTCCTTGACTATTCGTCACTCGGCATTGATGCAAGATAAGTGTAACGACGCGGCCGGTCACTTTGAATATTATAATCCTGTTTCCCTATTTACTGCTCAAGTTATGCTTTACAGTTATTTTATGACTTATTGGGTTAGTTGGTTAGGGTCCAGAAGGTTTTCAGCGTGAAATGAGACTCTTAGTCTCATAATTAAAAACTTAAGTTGAAAAAGTTGACTGGATGTTGAATTATGTGTAAACGACCTCGGATTTGAATTCAGATGATTCCAATAGCTCTGTATGGTGATATTGGACTTAGGAGCGTGTCTGAAAAATTATTTAGAGGTTCGTACTGGAATTAGGCTTCAAATGGCGAAAGTCAAAATTTTGGGAAGTTTGACCGGGGGGTTGACTTTTTAATATCCGGGTCAGAATCCGATTCTGGAAATTTGAATAGGTATGTTATTTCATTTATGACTTGTGTGCAACATATAAGGTCAATCGGACGTGATTTGATAAGTTCCGGCGTCGTTTGTAAAATTTGAAAGTTTCAAAGTTTATTAGGCTTAAATTGGAGTATGATTCGTGGTTTTAGCATTGTTTGGGGTGATTTAAGGGTTCGACTAAGTTCGTATGATGTTTTGGGACTTGATGGTATGTTTGGTTGAGGTCCCGGGGTCCTCGGGTAAGTTTTAGATGGTTAACGGATCACAATTTAGACTTAGACAGCTGCTGGAATTTTTTGATGCGTGTGTATGGTTTCCTTCTTCGCGTTAGCGAGAGGGCTGTCGCGTTCGCGAAGAGGAATTGGAGGCAGGAATGATTTTCTCTTGATGTTTCGCGAGAGGGGCATCGTGTTCGCGAAGAGGAGCTGGTGCAGGCAAGGTTGTTCATCGCGTTCGTGAAAGGGAAAATAGTTGGTGAGGATTTTTTCCTTCGCGTTCGCGAGCTGTGTCTCGCGTTCGCGAAGGGAAAATTTTGGACAACACAATTTTGTGTTTCGCGAACACGAGGGACTTGTCGCGTTCGCGAAGAAGAAATGTTTGGACAGAAACTTTAAGTTATGAAAATAGGACTCCATTTTCAAAGGATTGGAGCGCGGGAAGAGGCCGTTTTGGGAGATTTTCAAGGAAAACAACGGGGGAAGTGTTCTTAACTCAATATTGGTCAAATTACCCAAATCCATGGTTGTTTTAAACATTTAATCGGTGAATTAAGTTGAAATATTTAGAAAACCCTCTTGGTTTAACTTGAAGATTTGAGGGTTGAGTTGAGGTCGGAGTTTGGTAAAATTGGTATGGTTAGACTCGTGGTTGAATAAATTTTTGAATTTTGTAACTTTTGTTGGGTTCCGAGACGTGGGCCCCATGGGCAAATTTTGAGTTAAATTTCAGATTTGTATGGAAAATTTATATTTTCATATGGAATTAATTTCAATAATATTTATTGACTGAATCGGACTATTTGTGGCTAGATTCAAGGTGTTTGGAGGCTGATTCACGAGGCAAGGGCATAGTAGAATAAAGAATTACACGGTTTGATGTAAGTAACATTTCTAAATTTAGTCCTAGGTGTATGAAACCCTGGATTATGTGTTATGTGATTGGTTTTGAGGTGATGCACATGCTAGGTGACAGGCGTGTGGGCGTCCACCGTAGGAATGTGACTTGGTCAATTCCATAGAACTATGTAGTTGAATAATCTATTGATATCCATACATTTTTTCATGTATTAGGAAAATTGATCTATAAATCATGTTTAAATCATATGTTTACACTGTTGGGACCCATAGAGGTCATGTATTTGTGGAATTTTCTGCTAAATTGTTGTTTTGCACTCAGTCACTATTTTATTTGCATATTTTTACCTCAGTCTCTCTTATTCATTATTGATGCAGCATATCATTATTGTTGGACTGCTTATCATGAATTTCTGAGAGACCGAGAGACTAGAGAGGTTGATGATTGAGTGAGGCCGATGGCCTAATTGTGAGAATATTTTATGGGATCGGGCTGCACGCCGCAGCATATTTCATTGTTATATGCCATGATTGGCTTGATATGGTGCTTGGCCTGAAGGAGCCCCTCCGGAGTCTATACACACTCCCAATGAGCGCAAGTACCTACTGAGTGCGAGTGTTGAGTGCTGAGTGATTAAGAGGAATGAGTGATTATGAGGAAAGAGTGATTGAAAAGAAAGAGTGACTGTGAGGTTGGAGTGAATGGGAGGACTGAGTGACTGTTACTCTAAGAGGATGCATTGATTTTATTATTGTTGCACTTCAGCTGTCATATACCATTATTTTTGAAATTTCGGAAAAACACTATTTACTGTTTCAGCCAACTTTGATATGAAATTATTGTGGAGTTTTAAATGTTGAACTTGAAAGCATGCCTACCCTTTTATGTTGGAAAGTACTATATTTGGACTTAGCTAAGAAGCTGGTCACTACTTTCAGTTCCTTACTGAGTTAGTTGTACTCATACTACACCCTGTACTTTGTGTGCAGATCCAGGTGATCCCAGATACAGTGGGTGTTGATTCTTTCGTACAATTGATTTTTTCTTCCGGAGATTCAGAGGTAGCTGTTGTGTTTCACAGACCTTGTCTCTCCTTCCCTATCTCCTTATTTACTGTATTGGGTCTTAGAGAATTATAGCCCGTGTTTTCCAGATTTGTAATGTATAGATGCTCATGCACTCAGTGACACTGGGTTTTGGCAGTATATTTATATTCAGTATTTGTGAGATTTTCCCCTTCAAATTAATTATTTTGTTTTTTAATATTTAAAAGAAATTGTGGGTTATTGATGGTGTCGGCTTACCTAGTATTGAGATAGGCGCCTGTAACGACCCGATCAGTCGTTTTGAGTATTACAACCCCGTTCCTCCATTTACTGCTCAATTTATGCTTTATAGTTGTTTTAAGACTTACCAGGTTAGTTGGTTCGGGTGAATTCAGAGTGAAATGAGACACTTAGTCTCATAATTGAAAATTTAAGTTAGAAAAGTGACCGGATGTGGACTTATGTATAAACGAACTCGGATTTAAATTTTGATGATTTCAATAGATCTGTATGGTGATTTTGGACTTAAGAGCGTGTCCGAAAAATTATTTGGAGTTCCGTAGTGGAATTAGGCTTAAAATGCCGAAAGTTGAATTCTTGAAAAGTTTGACGGGGGGTTGACTTTTTTATTTCGGGGCTGGAATCCGATTCTGAAAATTGGAATACCTACATTATGTAATTTATGATTTGTGTGAAATATTTGAGGTCAATCGGACATGATTTGATAGGTTCTGACATCGTTTGTAGAAATTGGATGTTTCAAAGTCTATTAGGCTTGAATCTATGTGTGATTCATGTTCTTAGTGTTGTCGGATGTGAGTTGAAGGCTCGACTAAGTTCGTACGATTTTTTAGGACTCGTTGTTATATTTGGTTGAGGTCCTAGGGGCCTCGGGTGAGTTCCGGGATGGTTTCGGATCATTTGTCCTTGTTTTGCAACTGCTGGAACTGATATCTGGTATTATTCTTTACGAACGCGAAGGGTCACACACGTTCATGAAGAAGAATATGGTTGGGATTTTCCCATAGCGAACGCGATGAAGGGAACTAGGGAAAGCCTACCCGAACGTGAGTGGGAAGATGCGAACGTGAAGAGGAAAGGGAGTTGGGGGCCTGCCTGGCGTTAAGCCTTCGCGAATGCGTCTCGTGAACGCAAAGGGCAGAGGTCGAAAGGCATCGCGAACGCGATGAGGATATCGCGAACACGAAGAAGGAATCTTGGCAGCACATTTTTGTGCTTCGCGAACGCGAAGCTGTGGTTACGTACGCGATGAAGGAATTTCTGTGCAGAATTAAAAGTTCCAAAAGAGGGGTTTTGAGTTCATAACACAAAATCAAATTGGGAGCTCGGTAGAAGATAATTTTTGGAGAGATTCTTGCGTGGGTATTTGGGGTAAGTGATTCATATCCCAGTTTTGATTAATTTTCATGATTATGTCTTTGAATCCACAATTTAATGGGTGAATTTAGTTGACAATATTAGAAAACCCTTTTGGTTTAAATTGAAGATTTCAGGGTTGAGTTGAGGTCGGATTTTAGTAAAATTGGTATGGTTAGACTCGTGGTTGAATGGGCTTTCGGATTTTGCACATTTTGTCGAGTTCCGAGTCGTGGGCCATTGTTTAGCTAAATTTCGGATTTTATTGGAAAAATTAGTATTTTATTATGGGATTAATTCCAATAAATTTTATTGACTGAATCAAATTAATTGTGGCTAGATTTGAGGCGTTTGGAGGCTAATTCACGAGGAAAATACATTGCATAATAAAGAATTACATGGCTTGAGGTAAGTAATAGTTATAAATCTGGTCCTGAGGGTATGAAACTCCGGATATTGTATCATGTTATTGTTTTGGAGGTGACGCACATGCTAGGTGACATGCGTGTGGGCGTGCACCGAGGGGATTGTGACTTGGTCCGTCCTGTGAAACTGTAAAGTTGAATAACTTGTTAACTATATGTTCTCTATGTGTTGAAGAAGTTTGATTGTAAATCATGTTAAAAATCATGCTTTGGCTATGTGATAGTATTGTTGGGACCCACAGAGGTCGCGTACTTGTTGAATTATTTGCTAATTGTTGTCTTGTACTCAGTCATGATTTTACTTGCGCATCATACCTCAGTCTTTCTTCATATTTGTTGATACACTATGTTATCTATGTTTGGGCTGATCTTTATGATTTCCGAGAGCCCGAGAGACTAGAGAGGTTGAGGACTGAGTAAGACCGAGGGCCTGTCGGTGAGGTAAGGATATTATGGCACGTGAGTTGTCCGTGCAGGATATTATAGCACGTGAGTTATCTGTGTGGATTATGGCACTTGGACTATAGGAGCCCCTCCGGAGTCTGTACACCCCTAGTGAGCACGGATACCCATTGAGTGTGAGTGATGAGGGCTGAGAGCCGAGTGCTTGAGTTGTTGTGACGAGTGGAGTGACTGATGCCCTGAGATGTTGTACTTGCTTTTCATTTATTGTTGCACTTAGTTGCTATTTGTCATTGTTGTGAAATTCTTTGAAAGATTTTATATTTGGAATACATGAACTTGAACTGTATAAATAGATTTGACTTAAACTACTGGATTTGAAAGCTTGTCCATTCTCTATTGGAATTACTAAAAATGAACTATAACTGTGTAGCTCGTCACTATCTTCAATTCCTTATTTTGTTATTGTTACTTGCTGAGTTGGTTGTACTCATACTACACCATGTACTTCGTGTGCAGATCCAGGTGTTTTCGGTCATAGCGGGTGTTGATTCTCTCTCACAGTTGATTTTGTTTTCCCGGAGATTCAGAGGTAGGTGTTGTATTTCGCAGACCTTGTCTCTCATTCCTTATCTCCTTGTTTACTGTATTTGGTCTTAGACTATTGTAGACCGTATTTTTTTCAGACTTGTATTTATATTAGATGCTCATGTACTCAGTGACACCAGGTTTTGGGAGTGTTCATCTCAGTATTTGTGGGATTTTGTATTGTATTTAAATATTATGTTTTCAAACTGAAAGGAAATCAGGGGATTATTGATGTTATCGGCTTGCCTAGTCTTGAGATAGACGCCATCATGATAGGTTAGAATTCTGGATCGTGACAGCGCCATCACGACCGGTTAGAATTTTGGGTCGTGACACGAGGAAAGCTACCTGAGAGTGTAGAAAGGGAGTGAAAAATAAAAGAGCCTAAAATGATAAATTTCTATAGGGTACGTGTTAGGTGTGCCTTTTGCTTCACTTACTTTTCCACAGTTCATTGTAGTGATAATTGGGCCGACCATATCATGAAAATATTTTAGAAATTGTGGAAATTTGAATGAACAGTATATATACACTACTATATAAAGACTAGTGTAAAAGTCCGTTACTGTAGCGCGAAATGCAATTAAAAAGTATAAATAAAATAAAAGAAAACCTTGAACCAAAATGCACCAATGGTCTAATGGTAGAATAGTATTCCGTTACAATACAGACATCGGTTCGATTTTCAGATGATGCATGAATTTTTTAATTATATAATTAAAAGTACCGACAGACTTCGGTCGTTCTTTTCGACAAATATTTTTTTTTTGGTCGTTTGTGAAATTTAATTGGCCGGCCGAAATCGGTTGACTCTACCGACCACACGAATACTGATGGCCATGAATGAGTTAGTATCTGGTTGATTTTTGCTAGTTACTGACCAACATATGTTGGTTTTAGCAGTCGGTCCCCCCCCCCCCCCCCCCCCCCCCCCCCCTTTTTAGTAGTCTAGTGACAGAGTTTCAGAATAGTTTGACAAACTAAATTGAAATTTAAGACAACTAAATGTTGAATTTCCTTAACAACATGTTTTAGATAGTATTAGAGTTTGAGAAGAGAATAAGCACATTAGCAATTCTAGCATGAGTTTTTGGAGATAAATATAGGTATCTATAATAACTTTAGGTGTCTTACACAAATTAAACTCTATCTTGAAATTATTTCTACAGAAAACATTGTTTTTCGTAGTATAACGGCTAGATAATATAAAGAAGTACAGTATGCTAGTTGTGTGTTCTAGTTCTAGTATAAATTACTAGCATCTTGTAGCTTTCAGTAAGATATTTTCTCTTTTTCATTCTTGTTAGGGATAACGATAAGGCTGATAGTGGTGGAAATATTATTTTGCAACTGTAGGCTATCTTTTACATCTTTTATTACTACTAGATTCTAGTTTATTCAAAAGAAAAATTGTTTCACTTGTTTGTACCCTTTTCTCTAAAGAATCTGGCTATGGAAGAATAAATTATTTGCTATCTTTTAGAAAACTACATCCTTGTATGAATTATCACAAAATGTTGTAAAGTACAAATATATTAAAAATTATTTTATAATGAAATTACAAAAAATATTGTTCATTTTCTGACAAGAGAAGTTAAATATTCGATATCTACTCTTTATTTATGTGCTCGCTTTTCTATGTGAATAGTGGGTATCAAAATGTGAGAAATGTGGTTCCTTATGTGAATATATAAAAAGGGGGGAAATATCTACTCATAGTATCTTATGTGAATATAAAAAAAATTTAACTCACTATTTGAATTTTAAGGACGAAACAAGTAATTAAATTATTATCTTTGGTGAACATCGAATCTTAAAACGCATAAATTAATAATCGTCATACTTGTATCGCGCTTGCCGAGTCCGACATAGCACCCAGTTGTATAAATATGTACAAGGAATTTCTATAAAAAATATATGAAAATCAAGATTGACTTTATTTCGCTTTTGAATAATCCCTATATTATAATTTTAATATAACTTGTTCACGAGCGAAATTAAATAACTTATATCCATTCGTACACTACATACATATAACACTTATCTAGTACAAAGTGTCACAAAAAGAAAACTTATCTTGTACAAAATAAAAGAGAAATTTTACTCTGAGCGGGACTCAACCAAAAAAACTCGTATGACGCACCTCTAATTATTGGATATGTGGAAATTTAGGTCCCACATAGCTGGATCCCTCTTTTATCTTTTTGGCAGTTATATTTTTCCCATTTCACCTATTATTTTCTCAACGTTTTACTCATTTTAGTGAGAGTCCAGAACCCAAATAATGTTTAATTAGACTCAAGAAACCAAACTATGGCAAAAAAGGAAGAGAACAAAAATAGGTATAACACATTAATTAAATGCGCTATATCCCTTTTTATTCAACGGACGAGTTAACATCCATCTTCCTCTTTCTTTCTTTTTGAAATACACATGGCGCAGAAAAAGTAGATAAAGGGAATTTAATGTACAAAAATAGAAGCAAAATGCTTGTTGGTGCAATAATTGAAGGCAATATTTAAAGCTAGTTTTGAGGTCTAAGGTTCGATTCTTCCCACCAACAAAAGTTTATTTTTCTATTTCTATTTTCGTTTTTCATTTTTTTCATTATTTGGTTTAAGTATTTAGATATAAATACTTTAATATTTATAATTATTTTTTAATGTAATTAAAATAATTTAATATTTATTAGAAAATTATGAATTTTGAATTCATTCAAAGTAAAAAAAGAAAAAACAGACAAGCCTTTATTATTTCGTTTAACAAATCTACCGATATTTTTATGTAATGTTATTTTGTATGATATGCAAAACAAAATTATTATTTTTCTCTTTTTATTTGCAAATTATAATTATGAGTTTTATTTTATAGTTAAAATCTCCATAAGAGAAATTTCATTAATATGTATGGTTTAATCTATTTCTTGGAATTCTTTTATTTTTTAATATTTTTCTTTTTGAATTTAATTATTAAAATTTTAGTTATATTTACACTATGTGAATTTTATTAATCAAAATTCTAATTACACTTTCTATATTTTTCATGAAATGTATTTTTTATTTCTCCTTTTATTCCTTGGCCATTGTAATTGTATTATCCATTAATAAAAATTTAAATATGGATATAGTTGTTCTTATTATTAAACATAAACTGATTATAACCATTTAAATTTTAAATGGATTATTATTAGATAAGTAATGGAATATAATTTATATATTCTTGTTAGAAAAACAAATTAAATGGTTGCTCATAGACTAAATTATTTCTAATAAGAATTTTCCTAAACTAAATTTTCATAAAACTAAACTGTATTATTACCATTTAGTTTATGAACAGTCACTTAATTAATTGTCGTGATAAGAATATGAAAATCATAATTCATTACATAGCTAATAATAATTCTAGTATTATAATTTTGAAGATTAAATGGTTAAAATTAGTTTATATTTAATAATAAGAAAATTATACGATTTATAATTAGAACTTTGATTAATAAAATTCATATAGCGTATATAAAACAAAAATTTTAATAATTAAATTTAAAAAATATCTTAAAAAATAAAAGAATTCCAAGCAATAGATTAAACTGTATATATTAATTAAATTTCTATTATGGAAATTTTAACTATAAAATAAAACTAATAATTCTAATTTGAAAGTAAAAAGAGAAATAAAATAATTTTATTTTGCATATCATACAAAATAACAACTATTAAAAATATTGGTAGATTTGTTTAACGAAATAATAAAAGGCTTATCTTTTTGTTTTTTACTTAGAATGAATTCAAAAATTATAATTTTCTAATAAATATTAAATTATTTTAATTACATTCAAAAGTAATTATAAATATTAAAGTATTTATATTTAAATACTTAAACCAAATAATGAAAAAATAAAAACCGGAAAAAGAAATAGAAAAATAAACTACCAATATGCAACTGCTCTTTTAGTACATTAAATTCTCTTTTATCAGCTTTTCCTACGCCATGTGTATTTCAGAAAAAAAGAAAGAGGGAGATGGAGGTTAACGCCATCCGTTAAGAAAAAGAGATATAGCGCATTTAATTAATGCGTTATACCTATTTTTGTTCTGTTCCTTTTTTCCCCCATAGTTTGGTCACTCGAGTCTAATTAAACACTATTTGGGTTTCGGACTCTTTTACTGAATGCAAATTGAAAAACCAGTAATATTTAGTTCTCTCTCTTCTTCTTTTTTTCTCTAGAGTTCTGTGTCTTCCTCACTTCTAAGTTATCTTCTCCTCATCTTCTTTAAAAACATTCAAAAAAGGGATCGAATAAGGGAAGTTTTTGGGTTGTTTATTGTGTCTACTTGTGTAAATTCAAAATGAAGACAGGCTAAAAAAGAATTCCCCTTAATTTTGGGAGAGAAGAAATGATTTGTTCTATATTTTTGTAGAAGAATCACTTATTTTTTAAATTTTATGCTTTTCAATTTTTGTGTACTATGAATATATGATCAATAGTTTGGTTGAAGTTGATTAATCTGGGCATCTCGCTGGTGTGCTGTGATACAAACTCAATTTTACAGTTATCTTTTTATTTTGTTATAACTACTTAGGTACATATTTGAATCTTTTTAGGTTTGAAGACATTTTCTCTTGTGGTGATCTAGTATTTTAGGTTTGAATTTTTATGTATACTTTATTTTTCCATCGTTTAAAATTGTTAGAGTTTTTTCTTAGTGATGCAATGCTAAGTATGTATCTAATATTTTGTTGTTTGAACTGAAGTGTTAATTAAAGTATTTGATATTCTATTCTTTGAGACTGCATTGGAAAAAGGAGAGAAAGAGTGCATAAGTACCATGGGACCCATTTTTCCACTTGTCCAATAAATAGAGGTGCCTCGTACAAGTTTTGTTGGTTGAGTCTAACTCAAAGTAAAATTTCTCAAAGGCACATCTTTTAGCAATTTGTAGGTTTTTCTTCTAACCATGTTAAATTTCTTTCACTTTAAAAATAGAACGGAAAATCAAGCAATTATATCAAATATTTACCAAAAGTGGCTAATAAGCTACCAACAGAATCTAGGAAACAACCCGCGAAAAGCCATGCATATAACTCACAATCACAAACATTGTCTTGTTGTAGCAACTTGTCGAAGATAGATTAAAAGCAATAAAATCCATAAGATATAAGAAACCAACAGATATTATGAAAGGAAAAGGGCCATGTGATATTGGTTTCTCGCATTTTGCTTTGCAGATTTATTGACGGAACAAAAATAGATGAACAAAAATGTAATTTGATAAGGAAAAATGATACAGAAACTTGCGCAGGTCTAAGAGACATTAGGCGAGATGCAATGGAGACTAATGCCGTCACCATCTCGAATTCTTTTTCCAAGGAAATCACCCAAAACCCTCTCTTTTGTTACTGGAGATTTGTGTAGTATTTTTTCCCGATAAAGATGGATCTTAAATAGGAAAATGACAATTAATCAAGCTAAAGAATGTAACATAAACTTTATAAAAGAATATAAGGGGAATTGAATGGAAAAAAGTAATAGGAAATAGGTCCCTCCAAACGTCAATTTATCTCCGGATTTCACCATGTATAGGCATTTTATAGATGAATATGGTCCATATATGTATTAGATATTTTGGTTAACTGAATTTAGTGCTTTAATTACTCAAAGTATTCTTCATATTCTTTAGATACAACTTCGGCTTTTCATTTAATAATTTATTTATTCTATTTATTAGATGGTCAATTTACTATTTGGTAGTATTAAAATGTTATAGAAATAGTGTTTGGATGGGGGTAAGTAAGTTGATCAACTTTTTGAATGGCATTTCGTAATCCAACTTTCAACTTTGGGGACTATATATATATATATATATATATATATATATATATATATATATGTGTGTGTGTGTGTGTGTATGTGTGTGTGTATGTGTATGTATGTATGTATGTATGTTTGGTGGGGTATTAGCGGTTCTTAAGAACTGATAAAATCGATCAAACAAAATCTATTCCGAAGTATTATTAGGTTTTAAATTTTAAATAAAATTATTGGTTTCGATATAAATTTATAATCTCACCAACCAAATGATTAAGGTAATTCTTTAATTTTATTATGAATATATTTTAGTCTTTTAGAGATTGCGGAAAATTGATTTATGTTAAACTTATTGATAAAGTTTGAATCATACTCTATGGTCTACATTCTTGAAAGATTTTCCTTTTGCTCCGAGTTTCTTTTCTTATTACTTTTGTATGTTTCAGATTTTGTGAGGTTTAACAAATTAATGGTTTTGGCAAAGAAAATTTACACCATCACTGTAGTTCTGTTTTACCGGTGTAACAAATTAATCAAAAGCTTGTAACATGGTATAACATGTTATTTACCATGTAACAAATTAATCAACACACAATCACTTTAAAAATGAGGAAAAATAATAATTAGACTGATGATTTTAGGTTAAATCGTTTTTAAAGAATAATATGTTATTGCCAAACTCGAAAGGTTAAAGAGATCGAGTTAACTATTACTCTTTTGATCACCACTTGAAAGTTGTAAATGGTAGGATGCCCTATGTGTTAGAATTTTGTTCCAACAATTGGTTCAACATGGAGAAAATGTCTTTTAATGTCATTTTATGAAGTTAATAATATATATGATTTTTCTCTCTCTTTTCTTTTCTTGATTTGAAAGAGCAATTAATGATGAATCCAGCAAGTTGCATTCATTTTATCAATCGAGACAGTGTACAAGGATTTGAATAGAGGCTATGATAATGTTTTGGAGAAGATTTTATTTTTTGGTTTCCCATTTGGTAGGTGTTACTCACATTGAGACCCCTGACTAATTTTGATTTATAGAGAGTAAGCCTCCAAATGGAGAAGCACTTCCTATTAGGACTTTTTTCATATTCAGAGCTCAAAATCAACTGATTAAGGGTGTAGGAAGAAGTATATGGACCCACATAGTATGTTTTGGAGAAGACTTACAGGTCTCTCGTCTTGAAACATTAATGTCCTGTCACTAATTAAGAAAAAACAAAGACTTCATAATGGAGTATGTGTGGATTCATGTACACCACCCCAATTGATGAAATGAAATTACTTACTAGATTCACCATTTATTGTCCTTCCAAACAAAGAAAAGAAAAGAGATCAAAATTAAATAGATAATATATGAGTTAATATCTTAAAACCTCCTTTAACTATCAACTTTTTGTGAATTACCTACTTAAACTATAGGATGTCCAAATGGAGAAACACTTCCTATTAGGACTTTTTTCATATTCAGAGCTCAAAATCGACTGATTAAGGGTGTAGGAAGAAGTATATGGACCCACATAGTATGTTTTGAAGAAGACTTACAAGTCTCTCGTCTTGAAACATTAATGTCCTGTCAATTATTAAGAAAAAACAAAGACAAAGACTTCATAATGAAGTGTGTGTGGATTCATGCACACCGCCCCAATTGATGAAATGAAACTACTTACTAGATTCACCATTTATTGTTCTTCCAAATAAAGAAAAGAAAAGAGATCAAAAATCAAATAGATAATATATATGAGTTAATATCCTAAAACCTCCTTTAACTATCAACTTTTTGTGAATTACATACTCAAACTATAGGATGTCCCCAAAAATCCCTGAATTATTTTTTCCTTCATATTAGAACCCCATGTCACGACTCAAAATTCAACTAGTCGCGATGGCACCTAACCCAATCCGTTAAGTAAGCCAATTTACAAAACTCCAATTCAAATGAAATTTACTAATAAAATAAGTGACGAAATAAATAACTTTAACATATTTTTCAAGGACTGGTAGTACAAATCATGAGGTTTTAAGATTTAGTATTTACAAAGCTGGTATGAAATAAAATACAATATCTATTTGAAATATACATGAACAGATTAAAAATTCTAAAGCTACCATGAACAAGAGGCAGCTATGATCGGATTGCAGGTACATCTTCCATGCCAGCTCCCGCCATACACAGTAACAATATCATCAAAAATTTGCACGCAAGGTGCAGAAGTATAGCATGAGTACAACCGAGCTCATGTACTTAATAAGTAACAAACCTAACCTTAGGTTGAAAGTAGTGACGAGCTTGGACAAAAGTGAGAGTCTATAATCAACAATCAGGAAACAGTTTATAACAACATAAATAAATAATACAAGTAATAACTCAAGATATGATGCTCTGTTCGTTCATATTTTCCAGAAAAGTAGACATTGTTTTTCAAAGATGACAGTAAAACTCAATTCTTTTCACCATATCACCAAAATATAAGTAAATTTAAAAACTGTGATTTCTCCCCAATAAAAACGTTTCTTCCACAATAAAGAATTTCATTATCAAATGGCATGAGGAAAGTACACCTTTATGCCTATATGTTAATGTACATGTCAGACCATGAATGTCACAATATCGCATAACATGAGGAAAAGTGCATCTCTATGTCTACATGCCAAGTATGTGTCATGACCCAAAATTCACATGTCGTGATGTCGCCTATCTCAAAACTAGGCAAGCCGACAACCCCAATAAGTCACAATTCCTTTTAAGTTTGAAAACATGATATATAAATTTAATAGAAACACACCACACATACTGATATAACATACACTCCCAAAACTCGGTGTCACTGAGTAGATGAGCATCTAAATGATAACATAGTCTGACTAATACAGACATTGTCTGAAATATAGAACAATACAAATAACTGAAAGGAAAGAGAGTCAACGTCTGCAATCAAGCAGCTACCTCGGTAGTCTCCAACAGATAATCTCCCAAAAACTAGCAACCGCCATGTACGGAAGTACCTGGATCTGCACACAAAGTGCAGAGTTTAGTATGAGTAAAACCGGCCCTATGTACTCAATAAGTAACAAGACTAACATTTGGGCTGAAAGTAGTGACAAGCTCCATAGGTACAGTCCAATGTTCAAATAACAGTACGGAATTGTAGGCATGCTTTCAAGTTCACAAGTTAACTCAGTACAAATAAAATAGATAAATTATGAATGATATGAGGAATATGACATCTCCATATCTATATGCCAATGCACATGCTGATGTGATGCACCTCTGTGGAAAACCTCATGCACTCACAACCTCAAAATACTCAATCACTCAGTATTGTATACGACCACTCCAGCCCATGAAAATTCCATCCCGTATATATACACATTAACTGGCAATCAATCGAGCAGTATTGTATAAGGCCAATCCAGCCAGGAGAAAGATCCATCTCCAAATATAAATGATTTGGACAAGATCGATGTCCGGGAAAGATCCATCTCTCAATATAATGAAACTGCACTCACTGTGGTGGAGGGAGGGTGCAGATTCCGGAGGGGCTCCTTCATCCCAAGCGCTATAATAGCCAGATCCAGGCATAAATAAATAAAACATGTTGCGGCGTGCAATCCTATCCCATAAATATTACTCAAAATCTCTAGTCTCTCGAGCTCTCAATCACATGATGGTGAATGTGACTGAGTATAAAATTCTAATTCAATTAAATAATTCAACAGCAACATGACCCCGTGGGACCCAAAATATCGGCACGTAGCCTAAACATGATCTTTAACATGAGTCTTAGCTCGATTTCCTCTAACACGTAGAGGATATGTGGATAATGACATGATTCTTTAATTATACCATTCCACAGAATTTATTTTAAGTCACAATTTCTATGGTTCACGCCTACATGCCCCTCACCTAGCACATGTGTCACCTCCATACAATTTACATAACATGTAATTCAGGGATTTATACCCTCAGAATCAAGTTTAGAAGTGTTACTTATCTCAAACCGTGTAATTATTTATTCTAATATGCCTTTGCCTCGTGAAACAGCCTCCGAATGCCTCAAATCTAGTCATAATTAATTCAATTTAGTCAATACAAATTATAGGAATTAATTCCATATGATAATGCTAATTTTTCCAAACAAATCCGAAATTCCACTCAAACTTAGCCAGTAGGGCCTACGTATCGGATCACGACAAAAGTAAAAATCTATGACCGTCCATTCAATTATGAATCCAACCATACAAATTTTACTAAATTTTGACATCAATTCGACTCTCAAATCTTCGATTTAACCTTAAGGGTTTTCACAATGTATCCAACTTAAAACACCAATTAAATGCTAAAAATAGCAATATATTTGGGTAATTTGATCAAAATTGAGTTAAGAACACTTAACTCGATGTTTTCCTTGAAAATACTAGAAACTCGCCTCTCCTCGAGCTCCAAATCGTTAAAAATACAAAATGGGAAGAAGTCCCATATTCAGAACTTAAACTCTCTGCCCAGCGATTCCTTCTTCGTGAACGCGGAATATGCCTCGTGTTCGCGAAGCACAACTTTGCACAACTGTCATAACCTTCTTCATGTTCGCGAGATATCCCACGCGAATGCGATGCACACTAAACCAGACCTTTGCGAACGCAACCCCTTCTACGCGAACGCGATGCATCACCTACCCAGCCCTTCACGAACGCGACTCCCCCTTCGCGAACGCGAAGAAACATTCTTCACCTTCCACCAGCTACCCTTCACGTCCGCTGAACTTCCATCGCGAAGCGAAGAAGGAAACCAGACACCAGAACTCTATAGCGTCAACCATCTTCCAAGTCCAAATTCTCATTCGTTAACCATCCGATATCCACCAGATGCCCCCGGGACCTCAACCAAACATACCAACAAGTCCTAAAACATCATACGAACTTAGTCGAAGTATCAAATTACATCAAACAACGCTAAACACATGAATCATACCCCATTTCAAAGTCAATTAAACTAAGAAATTCCATATTCTACATTCGATGCCAAAACCTATCAAATCAAGTCCGATTGATCTCAAAGTTTTCACATAAGTCATAAATAACATAACGGACATATTCCAATTTCCATAATCGAATTTCGACCCCGATATCAAAAAGTCAAATCCCCGGTCAAACTTCCAAACTTAAATTTCCTATTTTCGCTATTTCAAACCTAATTTAACTACGGACTTCCAAATAATTATCCGAACACACTCCTAAGTCCAAAATCACCATACGCAGCTATTGGAATCATCAAAACGTTATTCCGGAGTCGTTTACACATAAGTTAATATCCGGTCAACTATTTCAACATAAGCTTTAAATCTTGGAACTAAGTGTTCCAATTCATTCTGAAACTTCCCTGACAAGTCACATAAGTATAATTGAACACATGATAAGCAGTAAATGGGGGAAGAGGCTATAATACTCCAAATGACTAGTCGGGTCATTACAGTCTCCCTCAGCCCGTCTATATTTGGTACACAAATCTGACCTTGCATCCTCAACATCCCATCATCTCTAATAGTAACATTTGTGGCATCACTGTGATGGTCTGCATCCTTCAGGAAAAGCAAATGGGGATCATCATACTAGCGTTCTCTGATGCGGTCATATATGGAAGACCGAGAAACCACACAAGCTATAACCTGACTGGGCTTCAAAACATCTAATCTCACGAACTAATTGACCAAGGTCCGAACATCAACTGCAAGAGGCCTCTCACCAATAGGAATGAATGCAAGGCTACCCATATTCAGTGCCTTTCTACTCAAAGCATCGGCCACCACATTGGCCTTCCCGGAATGATACAGAATAGTAATATCATAGTCTTTTAACAGCTCCAACCATCTCCGTTGTCTCAAATTTAGATCATTCTATTTGCATAAGTGCTGAAAACTCTGATGATCTGTAAATATCTCACAAGACACACTGTAGAGATAGTGCCTCCAAATATTCAATGTATGAACAATGGCTGCTAATTCTAAATCATAAACATGGTAGTTCTTTTCATGTGGATTCAACTAGCGTGAAGCATAAGCAATCACTCTACCCTCATGTGTTAAGACACACCTAATACCAATCCGAGAAGAATCACAATACACTGTATAAGGGCCTGAAGCTAAAGGCAAAACTAGAATTGGAGTTATTGTCAAGGCAGTCTTGAGCTTCTGAAAAGCTATCTTCACACTCATCCGACCATCTGAATAGAGCGCCTTTCTAGGTAAATTTATTCAAGGGCGATGCAATAGACGAGAAACCCTCCATAAAGCGACGATAATAACCGGCCAAGCCAAGAAAACTCCGAATCTCCATAGCTAAAAATGGCTTGGGCCAACTCTGAACTACCTATATCTTCTTCAAATCCATCTTGATTCCTTCACTAGACACTATGTGTCCCAAGAATGCCACCGAACTAAGCTAGAACTCACACTTAGAGAATTTGGCATAAAGTTTCTCATCCTGCAATCTCTGCAATACAATACTCAAGTGCTATGAATGTTCCTCCTAGCTACGTAAGTACACCAGGATGTCATAAATAAATACTATGACAAAAAAATCAAGATATGGCTCGAATACACTATTCATCAAGTGTATAAATATCGCTGGGGCGCTGGTTAGCCCAAAAGTGTAACGACTCGGTCGGTCATTTTGAGTATTTTCGTCCCATTCCCCTATTTACTACTAAATTTGTGCTTTACAGTCATTATGTGACTTGCCGAGGTAATTGGTTCGGGTGCGGTGAGGTTTTAGAATGAATTAGAACACTTAGTTCCAAGGTGTAAAACTTAAGTTGAAAATATTGACCAAATATTGACTTATGGGTAAACGACTTTGGAATCGAGTTTTGATGATTCCAATAGCTCCGTATGGTATTTTGGACTTAGGAGCATGTTCGGAAAATTATTTGGAAGCTCGTAGCTAAATTAGGCTTGAAATGGCTAAAATATAAATGTAAGTTTGGAAGTTTGACCGGGGAGTTAACTTTTTGATCTCGGGTTCGGAATCTAGTTCTGAAATGTTCATAGGTTCATTATGTCATTTATGACTTGTGTGCAAAATTTGAGGTCAATCATACTTGATTTGATAGGTTTTGACATCGAATGTAGAAGTTGAAAATTCTTAATTTTATTATGGTTGAATTGGGGTATGATTCATGGTTTTAGCATTGTTTGGTGTGATTCGAGGTTTCGACTAAGTTCGTACGATGTTTTAAGACTTGTTAGTATGTTTGGTTGAGGTCCCGGGGGTCTCAGGTGAGTTCCGAGATGATTTCAGATCATTTCTTCATATTTTGTTGTTGTTATTGTTGGTTTTGGTGTTGTTCTTCGCGAACGCAAAATGACTCAAGCATTCGTGAAGAAGGAATTTTGGACTGGCCATTTTGTGCTTCGCATTTGCGACTGATGTCACGTCTTCACGGAGGTTCGAGGGCAAAGCTATGCGTTCGCGATTGGGGACTCGCGTTCGCAAAAGGGAAAGACGACCTGGGTGAGTGTGGTCTTCGCGTTCGTGGTGGAGAGGACGCGTTCGCATAGAAGGTTTTAGGGCAGTAGAACTTTGTGCTTCGCGAACATGAGGGGATGCCGCATTCGCGGAGGAGAAAATTTGGGCAGCACAATTTTGTGTTTCGCGAACGTGAGGCAGTGGCCGCATTCGCGAAGAAGAAAAATCTAGGCAGAGAGTTTAAGTTTTAAAATGGGACTTCGTCCCATTTTACATCTTTACCGATTTGGAGCTCGGGGAGAGGCGATTTTCTGGAGATTGTCAAGGAAAAAAATGGGGTAAGTGTTTTAACTCAATTTTGGTCAAATTGCACGAATCCATGGTTATTTTAAACATTTAATTGGTGAATTAAGTTGGAAATATTGTGAAAACCATTAAGTTTAGATTGAAGATTTGAGGTTCGAGTTGATGTCGGAATTTAGTAAAATTGGTATGGTTGGACTCATGGTTGAAAGGGCGTTCATATTTTGTAACCTTTGTCGGGTTATGAAACGTGTCCCCACAGACGATTTTTGATTTAAATTTCGGATTTTTGATGGAAATTTGTATTTTCATATGGAACTAATTTCTATAATTGGTATTGATGGAATAAAATTAATTGTGACTAGATGCGAGGCTTTCGGAGGCCAATCCGCGAGGCAAAAGCATATTGGAATAAATAATTACACGATTTGAGATAAATAACTTTTCTAAACTTGGTTTTGGGGGTATGAATCCCTGAATTTAGTGTTGTATGAATTGTTTGGAGATGAAGCACATGCTAGGTAGCGAGCGTGTGAGCGTACATCATAAAAATTGTGACTTAATAGATTCCATGGAGTTGCATAATTAAATAAATGTCATTATCCACATGTCCTCCTCGTGTTGGAGAAACTGAGATGAGACTCATATTAAAAATCATGTTTAGGCTACGCGCCGATATATTTTGGGACCCACATGGGTCACATTGATGTTGAATTTTTTGTTCAAATTTACAATTTTGTACATAGTCACATATATCACTAGCATATTATATCTCAGTCTCTATTGTCATTTATTGATACATCATATCATCATGTCGGGCTGACTTTTATGTCATTGAGAGCCCGAGAGACTAGAGATTTTGAGTGATATTTATGGAATTGGGCTGCACGCCACAACATATTTATTTATTTATGCCTAGATTTGGCTATTATAGCGCTTGGGCTGAAGGAGCCCCTCCGGAGTCTGCACCCCTCACAGTGAGCACAGTTGATATATATATATATATATATATATATATATATATATAT